>JAIFGZ020000345.1:0-206564 GCA_019925245.2 Oryza australiensis | reverse complement strand
CGATTGCTACATATTTTGATTATGAGATATGGCATGGATGTCAAAACGGCTTTCCTAAATGGAAACCTAAGCGAGGATGTATACATGATACAACCTCGAGGGTTTTGTCGATCCAAAATCGCCCGGAAAGATATGCAAGCTACGTAAATCCATTTATGGATTGAAGCAAGCATCTCGGAGTTGGAATATTCGTTTTGATGAAGTAATCAAAGGGTTTGGTTCAAAAACGAAGAAGATGCCTGTGTTTACAAAAAGGTCAGTGGGAGCGCAATTGTATTTCTAATCTTATATGTGGATGACATATTGTTGATTGGAAATGATATCCCTATGCTAGAATCCGTCAAGTCTTCATTGAAAAATAGTTTTTCCATGAAAGACTTAGGGAGGCAACATACATATTAGGCATTCGGATCTATAGAGATAGATCCAAGAGGCTAATTGGATTAAGCCAAAGTACATACATTGACAAGGTGTTGAAAAGGTTCAACATGCATGATTCCAAGAAAGGTTTCTTGCCCATGTCACATGGCATTAATCTTAGCAAGAATCAGTGTCCTCAGACACATGATGAGCGGAATAAGATGGGTATGGTTCCATATGCTTCGGCAATTGGATCCATCATGTATGCCATGCTTTGTACACGCCTGCATGTCTCGTACGCTTTGAGTGCTACGAGCAGATACTCGCCGATCCAGGTGAAGGTCACTGGATCGTCGTAAAGAATATCCTTAAGTACTTGAGAAGAACTAAGGATATGTTCCTAGTCTATGGAGGTGAAGAAGAGCTCGTTGTAAGTGGTTACACTGATGCTAGCTTCCAAACAGACAAGGATGATTATAGATCGCAATCTGGGTTCGTGTTCTGCCCGAACGGAGGCGCAGCACGGAAGAGTTCCAAGCGGGATACTCGTTGCTGATTCTACAACGGAGGCCGAGTACATTGCTGCTTCGGAAGCTGCAAAGGAGGCCGTTTGGATCAAGAAATTCGTTTCGAGCTTGGTGTGATGACCAGTGGATCGGTCCAATGTCTCTCTATTGTGACAATAGTGGAGCCATTGCGCAAGCCAAGGAGCCGAGGTCACATCAGAAGTCCAAACACATACTTCGGCGATATCATCTCATCCACGAGATAGTGGACAGAGGTGATGTCAAGATATGCAAAGTGCACACGGATCTCAACATAGCCGATCCGCTGACAAAACCTCTCCCTCAGCTGAAGCATGAGGCGCACACAAGAGCAATGGGTATTAGATACTTACATGATTGACTCTAGTGCAAGTGGGAGATTGTTAGTGATATGCCCTAGAGGCAACATGGAGATGTTGGATATCACATCAATGTTTATGTATAAATGAATAAAGTGTTATTCAGTTCCATGAAATAGACATCTTGTATTGATCAATAAGTACGTGACTTATTTATGAGACTCTTTATGTATGAATCTATTTCTAAACGATCCCTGATCATATGTCATATTGTTGGAACAAATATGATTCTAAGATCGGCATGTTTATTGATTGATGATCATGTCTCATAGATCATGGGTATGGAGATACCAAATCAATAAACATGGACACATGTGTTGGAGAACACATTGTTGGATAGACCCACCATGAGACACTACAGGAATTAATGTGCCATTAGTTGGTCTCAGGTAGTGTTGGTACAAAGTCCTTAGACCTGAGATCACCATGGATTCCAACATGTGTAGTAGCCTACTTTGGGACTACCAAACGCTATTCCGTAACTGGGTAGTTATAAAGGTAGTTTTCGGGTTTGCTATGAAACATGGAGTGGGATGTGAGTGATCAAGATGGAATTTGCCCCTCCTTTGGAGAGATATCTCTGGGCCCCTCGAGGTAATGGATTATGGAAATGCATGGCCATGCTAAGTTGATTGAGGAGTCAATCAACAGACAGATAATCCAATACGGTTCGAGTGAATGGTTAAGCTATTGAAGGGATGGCACACATCTTGTGATGAGGACATCACCGCCACCGATACGTCCACCCCTCCACTTGGTCCCCTTACTCGTGCTCGTGCTCGACAACTTAACCATCAGATAAGCTCCTTCTTAAGCACTTGTCCATCTTGTTTAGACAACGGAGACACTTGCACCGTTGTTTTGCTCAGGAATGAAGAACAGGAGCCAAAGGGGAAAGGATTCACAAGCTCCAGGTTCGGGCAGCAGAACAACACCAACTTCTGACGGGTGCTGCGACTTCATACGGACTCCGATTGGGGTGATCTTGGACTTCCTGGAAAGCCTATCAAGTCTATTTTCAAATGGATTTGGAATCACCTTCAAATTCGCCCTGAGTCAACGGGAATCGTCAAAATGGTCGTGACTGGTACTGTGTTACCAGAACTTGGGCTGATGGGCCTTGTATCAAGTTGGGCCCATTAGGGGCGCGTCCTAGGGTTTGGGGGAGACATCCTGGTCGTCTCCAACCTCACAAATACCCCAGCAGCCGCCACTCTAGGGTTGGGTTTTGTTGAGTTGCATTCTTAGCCATTGTTGCTAGCCGCTTGCGGAATAGCGCATGCCGGATAAGCTGCCCTACTTCCCGCCTTCGGAACCCCACATATTGTATCTTGGATTCGAATCCCTCATTCCTATTTGGTAATTTCAATACCTGTTATCTTGTTCTTGCAAGTTTCTTCGATTTGCTTGCAGGATTGAGAGCCCTAGTGGGTGGTGTCGTGCTCCACAAGGTGCGGCATCCTTGGAGGTGGTGTACCGGTTGCTAAGGCGCAGCACTTGAGAGAGCCGTAGTCGGACCGCCAACGTCATCCCCTTCCCCCAAATCGAGTTACCCCCGCCTCTCATCGAAAGATCGGGCACCAACCCTAGCGGGTTCACATCATTTGGTATCGAGCTCAAGGTTTATCGGTGAGAGATTTCGTTTCAGCCCTTTGAGCCTTTGCTAGTACTACTTGGTTAGGGCTTGCTGAGTTTTTGGTTGCTTTGGTTGTGTCAAGTTGCTGGTTCCTTTGGTCTAATCCACTAGAGTTTCGAGTTCTTGTCACCCCTTAGCACCAAGTTACCAATCTGTTGCGTTTAGAACTCGATCCGAATGTTGAGTTCGAGTTGATTCGGAATCAGATCTGTATCTGGTTTCTTGAGTTACATATCTTCCACATACGAGCTCGGATCTTGGTGTTTAGATACAGGCTGGAAAGGCTACGAGTAGCTTTACAAGATTGCTTTTGGCCACAAGTTCTAATTCGGCCTCATTCCTGCTGTAACTCGCCCGTCAAGTTTAGTGCTGTATTTGTTACTTGTGCTGTCCAACTCGCACTAGTTGTCTTGTGTGCTTTGAGGACCTCCCTCTGCATATTTGCTAGTCCGAAAGGGGAGAAACAAAGAGGAAAAAGGCAGAAAGGTGCAAAGAAAGAATGAAAGAAAAAGCCGCACCAAAAGAAAAGAGAAACCACAACAACATTGAGCTGAATTCAGACCAAGAAAGGTTGTGTTGTTTGCAGCAGTTCAGTGTCATAGGTACTTGATAGCTTGTGTCAATTGGTCATATTAGGTGCTGTCATTTGTGGCTAGGCTCGCGTCTCTAGCTTGGTTTAGCCTAGGACCAGCACTTACCATCATTTGAACAATTATTCAGCTTGCTTGAGACTAATGTGGTGCTAGTATTTTCCTTGTGCAATTTTTCATCCTTCCTACAGCTCCACACACACAACTACAGCTTCTCCAAGTGCTTGTATTGCTGCTGCACCGATACATTGCTTCCTAGGTGCCTCCCTTGCTGGTTGCCTTCACATCCCGATTGGCAAGGTAAGAACTTGTAAGAGCTTGCTTAATAGGTTGAGAGTGAGCGATTCCACTTGAACACAAACCCAATAGGTGTAGGGCCTGTTTCCTTTCACTTGCTTGTTTGCTCTTGTCTTTCTTACTATGGCAGAACCGAGGAAGAAGACGATCGTCGACATTCTCCCGCACCGGTGCTCTTATTCATGATGTACTCGCGTCGAGTGAGGCTGCACACCGAAGGCCTTGATGCAGATTTGCAGACCACAAATGAGAAGCTTGGGCAATTGGAGGATGCACAGATTACTACCAACAATCGGCTTGGTACCTTGGAGGCATCCATTCAACGAGTGGACACCAGCCTTGCTGCTCTCTTGAGGCGATTCGATGACTTTGCGGCTCGAGGCAATCACAACCGTCACCCGGATCACCACCATGATCAGCACCATCTTGAAGATGAAGGGGATGAGAACAACTACCCCGCCGACACCGAAGATGAAGAAAGACGCCATCGACGCCTGAACAAGACCGCTGTGGTGTGGGCGGAGGACACCGCCGCCGTGAAGTGCACCATAACAACAACAACAACGAAGCTTTCCACAAGATTAAATTCAAGGTACCACCCTTTGATGGCAAATATGACCCTGATGCTTACCTTACTTGGGAAATTGCTGTTGATCAAAAATTTACATGTCATGAATTTCCGAAAACACTCGTGTTAGGGCTGCTACTAGTGAATTTACAGATTTTGCTTCTTTGGTGGATTGAACATTGCAAGAAAATCCGATAACATACCACCTACTTGGGATGCTTTGAAAAGGGTCATGCGGGCTAGATTTGTTCCTTCTTACTATGCCCGAGACATGTTGAATAGGTTGCAGCAATTGAGACAAGGAACTAAAAGTGTAGAAGAGTACTTTCAGGAATTGCAAATGGGCATGCTGCGTTGTAATCTAGAGGAGGATGAGGAACCCGCTATGGCTAGATTTTTGGGTGGTTTAAATAGGGAGATTCAGGACATTCTTGCCTATAAGGATTATAACAATGTCACCCGTTTATTTCACCTTGCTTGCAAAGCTGAAAGAGAAGTGCGGGGACGACGTGCCGGTACCAAGACTAACATTTCTGCAGGAAAGACTAGCTCGTGGCAGCCACGCACAACTTCTACTTCGCCACACGTGCGCCGCACCATCCTCTTCATTGAGTAGGGCAACACCTCCTCCATCCAAAGGACAAGTCCCGTGCTGCTCCATCAAATTCAGCAGCAAAGACCGTCCAAAACCCGTAGAGAGCTCTTCATCCGTTGCCTCCACGGGTAGAACAAGAGACATTCAGGCCACCGCTGCAAGGGCTATGGACATATGATGCGTGATTGTCCAAGCAAGCGCGTGATGATTGTTAGAGATGATGGTGAGTACTCCTCTGCTAGTGATTTTGATGAAGATACACTTGCTTTGCTTGCGGCGACCATGTAGGTGAAGAAGAGGAGGAGCACATTGGTGCGGACGATGCAGCACACTATGAGAGCCTTGTTGTGCAGCGTGTGCTTAGTGCACAAATGGAACAAGCGGAGCAAAATCAGCGGCACACCTTGTTTCAAACAAAGTGTGTGGTTAAAGAGAGATCTTGCCGCATGATCATTGATGGAGGGAGCTGCAACAACTTAGCTAGCAGCGAGATGGTGGAGAAATTGGCACTCCCTACACAGCCACATCCTCATCCATACTACATTCAAGTGGCTCAACAACAGTGGTAAGGCGAAGGTAACTAAACTTGTGAGAATCAACTTTGCCATTGGATCCTACAAAGATGTTATTGAATGTGATGTTGTGCCTATGCAAGCATGTAGTATCCTGCTAGGTAGACCATGGCAATTTGATAGAGACTCCATGCATCATGGTAGATCAAATCAGTACTCCTTTTCATACCATGAGAAGAAGATTGTGTTACATCCTATGTCCCCTGAAATGATTTTAAGGGATGAACTTGCTAGAGCTAACAAATTGAAAAAATTGGAGCATGCTAAGAGTGAAAATCAGATTGTAGTAAATGATCTTGAGAAGCATAAACACAAGAATAGCAAATCTGCTCATGATAACAAGAAGGAAATTAAGTTAAAGGGAGCTTGCTTGATTGCTACAAAATCTGAAATAAATGAGCTGATTGCTTCTACCTCCCTTGCTTATGCTTTGGTCTCAAAGAAGCATTGATTTCACTCCATGAATTGCAGCCTACTTTGCCTCCCGCCATTGCTAACCTTTTGCGGGAGTATTCGATGTGTTTCCAAGTGAGATTCCACCGGGACTGCCACCTATTCGAGGGATTGAGCATCAAATTGATCTCATTCCTGGAGCTTCATTGCCCAACCGTGCGCCATACAGGACCAATCCAGAGGAGACAAAGGAGATTCAACGCCAAGTGCGGGAGCTACTCGACAAAGGTTATGTGCGTGAGTCTCTTAGTCCTTGTGCTGTTCCTATTACTTGTGCCAAAGAAAGATGGAACATGGCGCATGTGTGTGGATTGTAGGGCTATCAATAATATCACCATTCGTTACCGTCATCCTATTCCACGCCTAGATGATATGCTTGATGAGTTGAGTGGTGCTGTTGTGTTTTCTAAGGTTGATTTACGTAGTGGGTACCACAGATTCGTATGAAATTGGGAGATGAATGGAAAACTGCTTTTAAAACAAAGTTTGGGTTGTATGAGTGGCTGGTCATGCCTTTTGGTCTCACTAATGCACCTAGCACATTCATGAGATTGATGAATGAAGTTCTGCGCGCTTTTATTGGCAGATTTGTAGTTGTATACTTTGATGACATCCCGATTTATAGCAAATCACATGAGGAACATCTTGAACACTTGCGTGCTGTTTTTGATGCATTGCGTGATGCACGTTTATTTGGTAACCTTGAGAAGTGCACATTTTGCACAGATCGGGTGTCTTTTCTTGGCTATGTTGTGACACCACGGGAATTGAAGTTGATCAAGCCAAGGTTGAAGCGATACATAGCTGGCCGGTACCTACAACGTTACCCAAGTGCGAAGTTTTCGGGACTTGCTGGTTTCTATCGTCGCTTCGTGAAGGACTTTAGCGCCCTTGCTGCCCGCGCATGAGCTTACCAAGAAGGGAGTGATCTTCAAATGGACAGATGCACATCGGGACGCCTTCGACATGCTTAAAGATAAGTTAACACATGCACCTTTGCTCCACTTCCGATTTCAATAAAACCTTTGAGCTTGAATGTGATGCTAGTGGAATTGGTTTGGGAGGTGTCCTTTTACAAGATTGCAAACCTGTAGCATATTTCAAGAGAAATTGAGTGGGCCTAGTTTGAACTATTCTACTTATGACAAGGAATTGTTTGCTTTAGTTCGAACTCTACAAACATGGCAGCATTATTTGTGGCCCAAGGAGTTTGTCATACATTCGATCATGAATCTTTGAAACACATTCGTAGCCAAGCCAAACTGAATCGTAGACATGCTAAATGGGTAGAATTCATTGAGACATTCCCTTATGTCATCAAACACAAAAAGGGAAAGGAAAATGTGATTGCTGATGCTTTGTCTAGACGTTATGCCATGCTGTCACGGCTTGATTTCAAAATCTTTGGCTTGGAAACAATAAAAGAACAATATGCACATGATGCTGACTTCAAAGATGTATTGCTGAATTGTAAAGGAGGAAGGACTTGGAACAAATTCATCCTCAACGATGGGTTTGTGTTTAGAGCTAACAAGCTATGCATTCCATAGCTCCGTGCGTTTGTTATTGTTGCAGGGAAGCACATGGAGGAGGGCTGATGGGACACTTTGGTGTGAAGAAAACGAGGACATCCTTGTGCTCATTTCTTTTGGCCCAGGATGAGGAGAGACGTGGAGAGATTCATAGCCCGCTGCACGACATGCCAAAAAGCTAAGTCACGTCTTAACCCTCATGGTTTGTACATGCCTCTACCTGTCCCTAGTGTACCTTGGGAGGATATCTCTATGGACTTTGTTTTAGGACTGCCTAGAACCAAGAAGGGGAGGGACAGCGTGTTTGTGGTGGTAGATAGATTTTCTAAAATGGCACATTTCATACCGTGTCACAAAACCGATGACGCTACCAACATTGCTGATTTATTCTTTCGTGAGATTGTTCGTTTGCATGGTGTGCCAAATACAATTGTTTCGATCGTGATGCAAAATTCCTTAGTCATTTTTGGCGAACCTTGTGGGCTAAGTTGGGAACCAAGTGTTATTCTCCACTACTTGCCACCCTCAAACCGATGGTCAAACCGAGGTTGTAAATAGAACTTTATCAACCATGCTTAGGGCTGTCCTAAAAAGAACATTAAAATGTGGGAAGAATGTTTGCCTCATATTGAATTTGCGTATAATCGTTCGCTGCATTCTACTACAAAAATGTGTCCTTTTGAGATTGTCTATGGCTTCATACCACGAGCTCCTATTGATTTGATGCCCTTACCAACTTCTGAAAAACTAAACTTTGATGCTAAGCAACGTGCTGAATTGATGCTTAAGCTGCATGAAACAACTAAAGAGAACATAGAGCGCATGAATGCTAAGTATAAGTATGCTAGTGATAAAGGTAGGAAGCATATGCATTTTGAACCGGGTGATCTGGTTTGGTTACATTTGAGGAAGGAAAGGTTTCCTGAACGAGAAAATCCAAACTAATGTCTAGAGCTGATGGCCCTTTTAAAGTGCTGCAACGTGTTAATGAAAATGCATATAAGCTTGATCTTCCTGCAGATTTTGGGGTCAACCCCACATTTAACATTGCAGATTTGAAACCATACTTGGGAGAAGAAGATGAGCTTGAGTCGAGGACGACTCAAATGCAAGAAGGGGAGGATGATGAGGACATCACCGCCACCGATACGTCCACCCCTCCACTTGGTCCCCTTACTCGTGCTCGTGCTCGACAACTTAACCATCAGATAAGCTCCTTCTTAAGCACTTGTCCATCTTGTTTAGACAACGGAGACACTTGCACTGTTGTTTTGCTCAGGAATGAAGAACAGGAGCCAAAGGGGAAAGGATTCACAAGCTCCAGGTTCGGGCAGCAGAACAACACCAACTTCTGACGGGTGCTGCGACTTCATACGGACTCCGATTGGGGTGATCTTGGACTTCCTGGAAAGCCTATCAAGTCTATTTTCAAATGGATTTGGAATCACCTTCAAATTCGCCCTGAGTCAACGGGAATCGTCAAATGGTCGTGACTGGTACTGTGTTACCAGAACTTGGGCTGATGGGCCTTGTATCAAGTTGGGCCCATTAGGGCGCGTCCTAGGGTTTGGGGAGACATCCTGGTCGTCTCCAACCTCACAAATACCCCAGCAGCCGCCACTCTAGGGTTGGGTTTTGTTGAGTTGCATTCTTAGCCATTGTTGCTAGGCGCTTGTCTGAATAGCGCATCTTGGATAAGCTGCCCTACTTCCCGCCTTCGGAACCCCACATATTGTATCTTGGATTCGAATCCCTCATTCCTATTTGGTAATTTCAATACCTGTTATCTTGTTCTTGCAAGTTTCTTCGATTTGCTTGCAGGATTGAGAGCCCTAGTGGCGGTGTCGTGCTCCACAAGGTGCGGCATCCTTGGAGGTGGTGTACCGGTTGCTAAGGCGCAGCACTTGAGAGAGCTGTAGTCGGACCGCCAACGTCATCCCCTTTCCCCAAATCGAGTTACCCCCGCCTCTCATCGAAAGATCGGGCACCAACCCTAGCGGGTTCACATCATCTTGCCTATAGCTTAACTGGTACCGTGAGGCAAAGGGATTTGTGTACACATTACAGGTTCAGAGCCGATATTATTCTTGTATACTATGGTGTCAATATGTGCTGCTAGGCGCCGCTGTTGACGGGTCGGCTGAGTTGGACTCGAGCCGACGATCGGCTAAGTTAGACTATAGCCGAAACCGAGTATACCTGAACCTACGGGTCGCACGCTTAAGGGGATAGAATAGATATTCGAGTTGGACTCGGATACGGCTCGATCGGATAGGGATCCGATCGGATAGAGTCCTATGGGCTTATGACGTGTGGTCGGCCAACTCTATGAGATACGGATGAGATCCGATTCAAAATAGAGTCCTAATCGGCCACTAGTCCCGCCGGCCAACTCTATATAAAGGAGGGAGGGGTGGAGAGCCGCGACACGTCAATTGCATCGCGTGCAACAGAAGTCGCCGAGATCAATCTCCACGGAAACCTCCTCACTTCCGAGCCAAACCCTAGCCTTGCATCGTGTGCTAGCACACGGGTGTTCGGCGTTCTGTCCCGGACGTGTGGATACCGGTAGAGGCGCCGCTACGTTGCGCGCCGTTGATCGGCCGTGAAGGAATCGGTTGCGGTCGAGCGCATCGGAGCGAGGCGCGAGAACACATCGGATGACTCGGATCGGCTGCGGCATCTGCGAATCGGCCGATTGGTGAATCAGCTGTCCTCGGAATCGGCGTCATCGGCCAGCACAGCTTCCGGATCGGATAGCCCCGATTGGCTATTTCGCCGCATACTCCAATCGGTAACGATCTATGGGCCCTTACTTGCAAGTGTTTCTGGTTTGCGCGGTTAAAAGTTTTTGTTTTCGGCTAGCGTAGCTTCCGCGTAACCCTTCATCATCAACCTCCGTGCTATGGATTCTCTGACCTCGCCGATCGCCATCGGCCTCTGGGCTGCGGCCATTCCAACCACGTCAACTGCCATCGGTCTCCGGGCCATGGTTCTGTCGATTTCGCTGAATCTCGCCAGCCACTGGACTATGCTTCTTTCGGCTCACTGGCTCGCGCTAAGTTGATCATGTGATTCGACGATTTTCGAGGAATGATGCATAAGGCTTGACCCCGGGCCCAAATGTACCATTCAACCCCAAGCTCGGGGGTTGCACCTGGCAGGTGCACCTAACCGGTGCACCTGCCAAAACACGCTCAAGAAGCTCCAAGGATCTAGCCAGGGAGAATTTAGAGCCTAGAGCTGAATGTTCCATTAACCCCTAGGCTCGGGGGCTGCTGTGGGGATGTCACCCTGGGGTAAACCATGCCAAGGGAATAAGGTTGGACAGGTTAGACCTGGAGTCCTCGAGCTGGGGTCCGGCTGTGCCTCGGCAAGTGACAGCCAATGACGACATTCTCTCTGCTCCTTGACTCGACCACGGCTCCCCTGCCCGACCCGCGCACGGCCCCGACTGAAAGGGTAGGCTGTCCTCGGGAGCAAGGCTCGCAGATAAAACGAGGGGACAAGCTGGCAGAGGATGACATCACACGATAGGACTGCATACAAGATGCCTACGACGAGTGGATCCCGAGAAAATCCTATTGTACTTTTCAGCCTTGTGTTGTACTTGCTTTTAATTTATGACCAAGCTTCTTGCCAAGCCCACAGAACTTCCTTGTAGAATCCCCCTTTGCAAAAGGACAGGGTGGCATAATTGTATGGTGGGATTTTGCATCCTAGATCTCTCTCAACTCACACCATTGTACACAAACCCTAATCTTAAACCACCCTAACAAAGAACACAGGAGTAGATTTGTTATCCTCCGGAAGGGCCGAACCTTCCTAAAAAATCTTGGCTCATCTAGTTCTCGAGTCGACCATCAGACCTCTTAGTAGGACGTCCCAACCACTCTTTCACCTCCTCGGGTAGCCCTCAAGAAGGACTGCCGACCCGGACGTCGACAATGTCTAGATTGCATGATCTGATTCTGCTAGTCTACTTATTTAATGTCATGATTTATTTATGAAATAAATAAAATATACATGTGTTTATATTTCCAACATCGGCGCCGCATGAGCTCTTCGTCATCGTCTCTAGGTGGGAGAACTAGCGTTAGTAACCATATCCATCCCTTCTCTCTCCCTCTCATCTTAGATCTGATATCCGACGGGTATCAGCTGATACCAATGGGTATCGTGCTGGTCCAAAAGTATCGTGGTACCGACTAGGTATTAGTTAGTACCGCTGGTATCTGACTAGGTATTAGTTAGTACCGGCTGGTACCGACTAGGTATTAGTTAGTACCTTAGGCAAATCATCAGGATAGGGTACTTCAAGAACGTACTCCTTGCGCTCTTGCTTGGGAACAATTATCAAGTTGCGATACCAATCCATAAAGTTTGTTTCATTCAATTTTTCTTTCTCGAGAATAGATCGCAAATTAAAGGTACTGGGTGTAGTATTAGCTATCATTATTCTACAACGAGAAAAGCAAAGTTTAGCACAATGTTTATGCCATGTCTATTGTTAAACAATTTAACATAAGACTCTCATTACGTATTTTACACCTTCCCTCTAGGTTACGGGTCAAGATCCACATGTTAGTTAATTTCTAGTGAGCTTTGGCATCACTGCTAGAATTTTAGTAACACCGGTAAGCAACACCTTGCTAATCACATCTCTATGTGACTCTTGCTGTTGGTATGGCATCTCCATGCCCCGGCGCCAACCTATGCCCCAAGGCCCAAAACTGTTTTGATAATCTTGTTAAGTAAACCAAGTGCTCCGCCGTATATGTCCGACATATACCCCTCGTGTTATGATAGAGAATGACACTCGCTTTGGCGACCCACCATTGACGAGCATAACGGTGACGGGTGCAACACTTGGAAGGGCATCATTACCCCTTAATTTTGTGAGGGATACTATCCTATCAAACAAACATATCAATATATGAAAGCAGGTAGAATAGCAATTGATGAAATAGTATGGCTCCCTTCACATGGTGATCTCCATCTCCATGTCGGTGTAGAGGATCTCCATCTTCATCACCGTTCTTCCAAGTGTCGAATGCTTGATTTCTTCAAAATAAGCTACTACTATAGAAACTATAATTGAAAATTACATCGACTCGTAGGTCGTGAAAGAATTTTACAAGCATTGCACGTGTGAAATAATATTACAGGGATTACACATATGAAAGAATACTACAAGCATCACATGCATCTCATACATACAATAGGGCCATACCATCTCAAAACATTCTCTCGCAAAACAAGTTAGAGTAGAACATTTTCTACCTATCGCAGAGATACGGTATCGACACGACATATAAGGGGAACACACACGGGGGTCGAGGGGAAGCCGCCCTCGCGAGCTTCGGGCAGTGCCGAACACCACACGAAATTCATAGAATACTACAAGCATCACATGCATCTCATACATACAATAGGGCCATACCATCTCAAAGCATTCTCTGCAAAAACAAGTTAGAGTAGAACATTTTCTACCTATCGCAGAGATACGGTATGGACACGACATATAAGGGGAACACACACGGGGTCGAGGGGAAGCCGCCCCTCGCGAGCTTCGGGCAGCGCCCGAACACCACACGAAATTCATAGAATACTACAAGCATCACATGCATCTCATATATACAATAGGGCCATACCATCTCAAAGCATTCTCTGCAAAAACAAGTTAGAGTAGAACATTTTCTACCTATCGCAGAGATACGGTATCGAGACGACATATAAGGGGTAATGTTAGTGATATGCCCTAGAGGCAACATGGAGATGTTGGATATCACGTCAATGTTTATGTATTTATGAATAAAGTGTTATTCAGTTCCATGAAATAGACATCTTGTATTGATCAATAAGTACGTGACTTATTTATGAGACTCTATATGTATGAATCTATTTCTAAATGATCCCTGATCATATATCATATTATTGGAACTAATATGATTCTAAGATCGGCATGTCTATTGATTGATGATCATGTCTCATAGATCATGGGTATGGAGATACCAAATCAATAAACATGGACATATGTGTTAGAGAACACATTGTTGGATAGACCCACCATGAGACACTACAGAATTAATGTGCCATTAGTTGGTCTCGGTAGTGTTGGTACAAAGTCCTTTGACCTAAGATCATCATGGATTCCAACATGTGTAGTAGCCTACTTTGGGACTACCAAACGCTATTCCGTAACGGTAGTTATAAAGGTAGTTTTTGGGTTTGCTATGAAACATGGAGTGGGATGTGAGTGATCAAGATGGAATTTGCTCCTCCTTTGGAGAGATATCTCGGGCCCCTCGAGGTAAGGGATTATGGAAATGCATGGCCATGCTAAGTTGATTGAGGAGTCAATCAACGACGGATAATCCAATACGGTTCGAGTGAATGGTTAAGCTATTGAAGGGATGGCACACATCTTGCCTATAGCTTAACTGGTATCGTGAGGCAAAGGGATTTGTGTACACATTATAGGTTCAGAGCCGATATTATATTCTTGTATACTATGGTGTCAATATGTGCTGCTAGGCGCCGTCGTGATGTGACAGTCGGCTGAGTTGGACTCGAGCCGACGATCGGCTAAGTTAGACTATAGCCGAGACCGAGTATACCTGAACCTACTGGGTCGCACGCTTAAGGGGATAGAATAGATATTCGAGTTGGACTAAAATACGGCTCGATCGGATAGGGATCCGATCGGATAGAGTCCTATGGTCTTACGACGTATGGGCAGCCAACTCTATGAGATTCGGATGAGATACGATTCAAAATAGAGTTCTGATCGGCCACTAGTCCCAGTCGGCCAACTCTATATAAAGGATGGAGGGGTGGAGAGCTGTGACACGTCAATTGATTGCGCCGAATTCAATCTGATCACACGCGGCTTTAGAAGTCGGCGAGATCAATCTCCACGGAAACCCTCCCACCTTCGAGCCAAACCCTAGCCTTGCATCGCGTGCTAGCACACGGGTGTTCGGCGTTCTATTCCCGGACGTGTGGATACCGGTAGAGGCGCTGCTACGTTGCGGCGCCGTTGATCGGCTAAGAATCGGCTGCAATCGGAGCGAGGCGGCTGCGCGATCGGACCCGAGAACACAGTCGGCGACTCGGATCGGCTGCGAACAGGGAATCGGCTGTCGGCTCGCGGAATCGGCTACACGGTTCCGATCGGATAGCCCGATTGGCTATTTCCGCTGCATACTCCAATCGGTAACGATCTATCGGCCCTTACTTGCAAGTGTTCCTGGTTTGCGCGGTTCAAAATTTTTGTTTTCGGCTAGCGTAGCCTCCGCGTAACCCTTCAGGGAACACACAGGGGGTCGAGCGGGAAGCTGCCCCCTCGCGAGCTTTCGGGCAGCGCCCGGAACACCACACGAAATTCATAGATCCAATCTATAAAATCGCTTACGAAAACCATATCGGCATAATCACATTATGTCGTCCCGATACACTATCAAGGGAGATGGTTTGCGTAGGCGCGAGGCAGCAATCAAGGTTGGACTACGAGACAGCTTCGGTATAATCACATTATACCGTTCCGATACACTATCAAGGAACGCCATCTCGAATCCGACTCAAACCGAGTTCTATGGAAATTGCTTCGACATAATCACATTACGCCGTTCCGATACACTATCAAAGAACGCAATTACCATCTACTCTCCTCAACGAGATCCCGTAAAACCGATTGATCTAATCAACCCATGTGTAAAACTTGTCCGAGATCCAATCTAAAACCCATCTAAGCAAGTTTACCTCTCATACAACTGAAGGGTTACGTGGAGGCTACGATAGCATAAAACAAAACTTTTCTACCGTGCAAACCAGGAACACTTGCAAGTAAGGGTCTATAGATCGTTACGATTGGAGTAGAGTGCAGCGGAAATAGCCAATCGGAGCTATCCGATCTGGGAAGTGCCGCCCGATCACCGCCGATTTGCCGACAACCGATTCCCCGAGTTGACAGCCGATCCACCGCAGTCGACGTGCCGATTCCACAGCCGATCTACCGCAGCCGATTTGCGGATTCGTTGAAAGACGCTCGCTGTCGATCCACCGCAACCGCCTCGCTCCGATGCGCCGCAGCCGATTTGTCCAATCGCAGCCGATTCGTAGCCGACAAACAAGACCGCAATGTAGTAGTGCCTCTATCGGTATCCGACGTCCGGGACGAACGCCCGACACCCGTGTGCTAGCACAAGATGCAAGGCTAGGATTTTGGCTCGAAAGTAGGGAGGGTTTCCGTGAAGATCAGATTGATTTGGTTCAATGCAATGCAGCAACTCTTCACCCCTCGCCCTTTTATATAGAGTTGGCCGACTAGGTCTAGTGGTCGATTGGGACTCTATTTTGAATCGGATCCCATTCGAATCTCATAGAGTTGGCCAGCAAGACTTCATAAGCCCAGAGGACTCTATATTAAATCGGATCTTATCCAAATTGAGCCATATTCAAGTCCAACTCGAATGTCTGTTCTACCCACTTAAGCGTGCGACCCTGTAGTTTCAGGTATACTCGGTTTCGACCCGAGTCCAACTCGGCCGACTTGTCAATAGCGGCGTCTAGCAACAATATTGACACCATAGTATACAAGAATATAATATTGGCTCTGAACCTGTAATGTGTACACAAATCCCTTTGCCTCATGATACCAATTAAGTTATAGGCAAGATGTGTGTCATCCCTTCAATAGCTTAACCATTCACCCGAACCGTATTGACTCCTCAATCAACTCCTCAATCAACTCGGCATGGCCATGCACTTTCATAATCCATTACCTCGAGGGACCCAGAGATATCTCTCCAAAGGAGGGGCAAATTCTATCTTGATCATTCACATCCCACTACATGTTTCATAGCAAACCCGAAGACTACTTTTATAACTACCCAGTTACGAAATAGCGTTTGGTAGTCCCAAAGTAGGCTAGTATACATGTTGAAATCCATGATGATCTCAGGTCTAAGGACTTTGTACCAACACTACATGAGACCAACTAATGGCACATTAATTTCTGTAGTGTCTCATGGTGGGTCTATCCAACAACATATTCTCTAACATGTGTCCATATTTATTGATTTGGTATCTCCATACCATGATCTATGAGACATGATCATCAATCAATAAGCATGCCGATCTTTGAATCATATTAGTTCCAATAATATGATATATGATAAGGGATCATTTAGAAATAGATTCATACATATAGAGTCTCATAAATAAGTCACATACTTATTGATCAATACAAGATGTCTATTTCATGGAATGAATAACACTTTATTCATTTATACATAAACATTGACCATGATATCCAACATCTCCATGTTGCCTCTAGGGCATATCACTAACAGCCGGATCCTCGGGGACGGGTTATCTCGACCCCCCGAGGGGCAGACCATGGTCGGCGGCGCTGCTTGGGGGCTCGGTCACCCCCTTGGCTCCTCGGTGCAAGGGTCAATGTCTAGGGCTTGCCTGTTCAAAGGGATTTGTCAGCGCTTGAAGGATGAAAACAACCCGACATAACCGAGAACGGTACTTACCTCTTGGAGGCTCGGAAGCCTATGACGAGGCGCTTACCCCTCCCCCTTTTCAGGGTTGCTATGGCGGTCGCCTTCTGGGCTTCCGACCTCTTCCTCTCGTCGGTCGCCTTGGGCGTCTAGACAGTTGCCTTGTGTATCTGCCTTCCCCAAGCCCTCCTCGTCTGAGGAGATGTGGAGCTTGCACTTCACCCTAGGGATCTTCAGACTCCCCAGCCGTGCTGTCTTCACCTTCGGCTTTGATCGGGGGACTTCGGGCTTCTTCCTCCTGGCGCCTCGATGGCCGAGGAGTTTGCTTTTTGCCACCGGGGCCTCGGGAACAAGCGGCAGCAATACATACATGGCACTTCCTATCAGTACTGGCACCTGGCAGGTGATGCACCGAACACAAAAAGAAAAAGAGAAGAAAAAGTTAAGTCAAACTCACCCTTGGCTGCGAGGTTGCCAAGCTATAGCTGAGCGGGCCGCCCACACTAAAATCCTTCGACCTCGAGAAGAAGCCGGCCAATCTTGACCGCACTCGCTCGATGGGGACGGCGGCCTCTAGAGTAGGATCCCGACTGCCCCCGAGTTTTTGTACGCCGGTTTCACCCTCTCCTTGCAGGGTTGGATGCACCTGATGGCGAAATTGAGGGCCACCCTCGCGCCTATCAACCCCTGCTCCCTAAGGATCTCCACCTTGGCGACGAGCTCATCAACCTGGACTTGCTCGACCGTGGGGCAGACGGCCGACCAGGTGCTTGTCGGGCTCAGCTCCTGGTATATATCTTGGGGGAGATCGCTGGCTCGTAGTTGCCGATGTAGAACCACTCGGCATGCCACCCCTTGTTCGAAGAGGTCAGCTCCATGGGGATGTAACGACAGGCCATCTTCTCCCGGAACTGGATCCTGGCTTCGTCGACCACTCCACCGACCGTCAGCCGCAGATAGAAAAAGTGGCGGAAGAGATTGAAATGCAGGTCTATCCCAAGATAGACCTCGCACAAGTGGATAAAGATGGAGATTTGGAGGATGGAGTTGGGGTTAAGATTGCAAAGGGGTCATAGTAACGGAGAAGGCTCCAAACGAAGGGGTGGGTCAATACTCCAAACCCGCGAAGAAGAAAAGCAGCAAAGACCAAAAACTCACCAGTGTCGGGGGTCGGGAATTGCTCCCCCTTGGCCGGGCGCCATTGTGCGAGCTCCCACGACGGGAGAACGCCGGCCTGCTGCAGGTCAACCATCATCTCCTCCCCTACGTGCGAGGGGACGAAGGTCGGGCTTCGCTTGGTCTCCTCACCACCCACGACCAAAGATTTTGTCGCCTTCCCTGATTTTGACAACTTCTTCGGTGCCATTGGTTTAAGCGAGAACAGTCAGAGGCCCTTGCGGTAGCAAACGATACAGCGGCAATGCAGGTGGCGATCTAGCAAGCTCAAGCGGTGTGGCGCCAGTGGATGGATGCGAGAGCAAGAGCGCAAAGGACTTGGAAACTTATGCGAGAAGATTGAGGAAGACGAAGAAGGCAAGGAGGCGAAAACTTAAAGGGAAAAGTAGTGGGCCTGTCAGCGGTGTTCTCGGCGGATGTGCGATGCTATTAACGGCGTGCGCGACGTACTCGAGACGCCCCAGCTGCTTCGCCTCCCTGTCCGCCACGTCGCCCGGTGGTAGATCTGGGCTTTTGGATCTACGAAGCCATTTAACGACGTGTGCAACGTGCGTTACATGGCCCAGTAGATCTGTGCCCCAGTCCGCCACGTCGCTCGACCGGAAGATCTGCGCCGTTGATTTCGCGAGCCGTTGGCAGTTGATAGGACGCTTGACAGTTGATGAGGCGTTACGCAACCCCTGGTTTGACGGGCCTGAAAAGGTGGAGCTGGCGCTATGTCTGGTGTGTTAGAGCCCAACCGCGCGGCGCGTGCGCCGAGGAGCTGACGTTCGCCAAACAAGCTATCTCCTGTAGTTTGGCTTCTCCGACCTCGCCGACCATCATCGTCCTTCGAGCTATGGCTTCTCCGTTCTCGCCGACCGCCATCAGCCTCCGAGCTATGGCTTCTCCGACCTCGTCGACCACCATAAGCCTTCGGGCTATGGCTTCTCCGTTCTCGCCGACCGCCATCGGCATCTGAGCTATGGCTTCTCCGTTCTCGCCGACCGCCATCGGCCTTCGGGCTATGGCTTCTCCGTTCTCGCCAACCGCCATCAGCCTCCGAGCTATGGTTTCTCTGACCTCGCCGACCGCCATCGGCCTCCGGGCTGCAATTGGCCTCCAGGTTATGGCTTCTCCGACCTCGCCGACCATCATCTGTTAGTGATATGCCCTAGAGGCAACATGGAGATGTTGGATATCACGTCAATATTTATGAATAAATGAATAAAGTGTTATTCAGTTCCATGAAATAGACATCTTGTATTGATCAATAAAGTACGTGACTTATTTATGAGACTCTTTATGTATGAATCTATTTCTAAACGATACCGATCATATGTCATATTGTTGGTACAAATATGATTCTAAGATCGGCATGTTTATTGATTGATGATCATGTCTCATAGATCATGGGTATGGAGATACCAAATCAATAAACATGGACACATGTGTTGGAGAACACATTGTTGGATAGACCCACCATGAGACACTACAGAATTAATTTGCCATTAGTTGGTCTCGATAGTGTTGGTACAAAGTCCTTAGACCCGAGATCACCATGGATTCCAACATGTGTAGTAGCCTACTTTGGGACTACCAAACGCTATTCCATAACCGGGTAGTTATAAAGGTAGTTTTCGGGTTTGCTATGAAACATGGAGTGGGATGTGAGTGATCAAGATGGAATTTGCCCCTCCTTTGGAGAGATATCTCGGCCCCGAGGTAATGGATTATGGAAATGCATGGCCATGCTAAGTTGATTGAGGAGTCAATCAACGAGGAGTAATCCAATACGGTTCGAGTGAATGGTTAAGCTATTGAAGGGATGGCACACATCTTGCCTATAGCTTAACCGGTACCGTGAGGCAAAGGGATTTGTGTACACATTACGGGTTCGAGCCGATATTATTCTTGTATACTATGGTGTCAATATGTGCTGCTAGGCGCCGCGTTGACGGGTCGGCTGAGTTGGACTCGAGCCGACGATCGGCTAAGTTAGACTATAGCCGAAACCGAGTATACCTGAACCTACTGGGGTCGCACGCTTAAGGGGATAGAATAGATATTCGAGTTGGACTCGGATACGGCTCGATCGGATAGGGATCCGATCGGATAGAGCCCTATGGGCTTACGACGTGCGGGCGGCCAATCGTATGAGATACGGATGAGATCCGATTCAAAATAGAGTCCTAATCGGCCACTAGTCCCGCGGCCAACTCTATATAAAGGAGGGAGGGGTGGATAGCTGCGACACGTCAATTGCATCATCGCGTGAACAGAAGTCGCCGAGATCAATCTCCACGGAAACCCTCCCCACTTCCGAGCCAAACCCTAGCCTTGCATCGCGTGCTAGCACACGGGTGTTCAGCGTTCGTCCCCTGACGTGTGGATACCGGTAGAGGCGCCGCTACGTTGCGCGCCGTTGATCGGCCGTGGAGGAATCGGCGCGGTCGAGCGCACGGAGCGAGGCGCGAGAACACGCCGGACTACTCGGATCGGGCCGCGACATCTGCGAATCGGCCGATTGGTGAATCGGCCGTCCCTCGGGAATCGGTCATCGGCCAGCAGAGTTCCGGATCGGATAGCCCCGATTGGCTATTTCCGCTGCATACTCCAATCGGTAACGATCTATCGGCCCTTACTTGCAAGTGTTCCTGGTTTGCGCGGTTAAAAGTTTTTGTTTTCGGCTAGCGTAGCTTCCGCGTAACCCTTCAGTGGGTATCAGAGCTAATCTTGCTTAGTTCAGGTTTTAGATTGGATCTGGAACAAGTTTTGCGCACGGGTTGATTAGATCAATCGGTTTTACGGGATTTGTTGAGGAGAGTTCATGGTAATTGTGTTCCTTGATAGTGTATCGGAACGGCATAATGTGATTACGTCGAAGCAATATCCATAGATCTCGATTTGAGTCGGCTTCGAGATAGCGTTCCTTGATAGTGTATCGGAACAGTATAATGTGATTATGTCGAAGCTATCTCGTAGTCCGATCTTGTTAGCTGCCTCGCGCCTACGCAAACCATCTCCCTTGATAGTGTATCGGGACGGCATAATATGATTACACCGACATGGTTGCCGTAAGCGATTTCATAGATTGGATCTATGAATTTCGCGAGGGACCGCCGTGTGCGTACCCCCTTATAGGTCGTCTCGGTGCCGTATCTCTGCGATAGGTAGAAAACGTTTCTACGCCTAACTTGTTTTTGCAGAGAATGCTTTGAGATGGTATGGCCCTATTGTATGTATGAGATGTATGAGATGCATGTGATGCATGTAATATTCTTTCATATGTGCAATCCCTGTAATATTCTTTCATACGTGCAATGCTTGTAATATTCTTTCACGACCTGCGAGTCGATGTAATCTTCAATTAGAGCTTCTATAGTAGTAGCTTAGTTTGAAGAAATCAAGCATCATGCACGTTGGAAGATGGTGCCGAAGATGGAGATCCTCAGCGCCGGCATGGAGATGGAGATCACCATGTGAAGGGGGCCATACTATTTCATGCTATTCTACTTGCTTTCATATGTGATATGTTTGTTTGATAGGATAGCATCCTTCACAATATTAAGTAGTAATGATGCCCTTCCAAATGTTGCACCCGTCAATGTTATGCTCGTCAATGGTGGGTCTGCCAAAGCAGAGTGCCATTCTCTATCATAACACGAGGGGGTATATGTCAGACATATACATGCAGGAGCATTTGATTTACTTAACAAGGCTATCAAAACAGTTTTGGGCCTTGGGGCATAGGTTGGGGCCGGGGCATGGAGATGCCACACCAACAACAAGAGTCACATAGAGATGTGATTAGCAAGGAGTTGTTACCGATGTTACTAATTTTCTAGCAGTGATGCCAAAGCTCACTAGAAAATTAACTAACATGTGGATCTTGACCCAATACGTAACCTAGAGGGAAGGTGTAAAATACGTAACGGGAGTCTAATGTTAAATTGTTTAACAATAGACATAGCATAAACATTGTGCTAAACTTTGCTTTTTTCTGTTGTAGAATAAATGACGGCTAATACTACACCCAGTACCTTTAATTTGACATAGTGTTGGAACACAATAACAATTATTTAATTCCAAAACTAATCCCGAAGGTAGATGAAGTGGTACTGTGCCGACAGCAACTGTAGCAACGCTTGCTCCATTGCCGACGCGCAGGTTCACCTCGCCCCTTCTTAAGCCTCTACTTCTTATCATTCCTTGCAACGATTTGCAAATATGAGCTACTGATCCGGTATCAAATACCCAAGAATCAGTAGGTGAAGTAGCAAGATTAATGTCTATAACATTAATACCTGAAGCAGAAGTCGTACTTTGCTTCTTTTTGAGATCCTCCATGTACTTCTTGCGTTCCTTTTCCAAAGGGCTCTGTCCCCTTGCAATAGAAGCAAACGGCATCCGATGCCGCCGGCCCTTTCTTGCCCTTCTTTGCATTAGAGGCACTCCCGATCTCATCGGGAGTTAACTTCCTCTTGGTGCAAAGTTTCTTGACAGTGGTTTGCGCTTAGCCTTCGCATGATCATCACATGATGACCGTTTTTCTGGATACTCTCCTCAGCTGTCTTTAGCATCCCATGCAATTCAGCCAAGGTCTTATCCATACTGTTCATGTGATAATTCAATATGAATGGCTCAAAGCTCGGAGGGAGCGACGGAGAATCACATCGTAGCCAACTCTTGGCTAAGGGGAAAACCTATTTTTCCGACTCTCGATATAACCAATCATCTTTATCATATGCGGACGACGGGATTCCCTCAACAAGCCTACACGCAAACAAGGACTTCGAGGTATTGAACCTCTCGGCCTGAGCTTGGTTCTCAAACATGCCACGCAGTCCCTGAATAATAGTGTGAGCATCGCTGCTCTCATATTGCTTCAAGCTCGGGGACATTGTAGCAAGCATGAGACAACTTATATCTAGGGCATCATTAGTGTGCTTCTCGTAAGCCCTCCGTGCGCTGCAGTAGCATTGCTAGGCAAATCATCCGGATAAGGTACTTCAAGAACGTACTCCTTACGCTCTTGCTTGAGAACAATTCTCAAGTTGCGATACCAATCCATAAAGTTTGTTCCGTTTAATTTTTCTTTCTCGAGAATAGATCGCAAATTAAAAGCACTGGGTGTAGTATTAGCTACCATTTATTCTACAACAGAAAAAGCAAAGTTTAGCACAATGTTTATGCTATGTCTGTAGTTAAACAATTTAACATTAGACTCCCATTACGTATTTTACACCTTCCCTCTAGGTTACATATTGGGTCAAGATCCACATGTTAATTAATTTCTTGTGAGCTTTGGCATCACTACTAGAAAATTAATAACATCGGTAAGCAACACCTTGCTAATCACATCTCTATGTGACTCTTGTTGTTGGTGTGGCATCTCCATGCCTCGGCGCCAACCTATGCCCCAAGGCCCAAAACTGTTTTGATAGCCTTGTTAAGTAAACCAAATGCTCCTGCTGTATATGTCCTACATATACCCCCTCGTGTTATGATAGAGAATGGCACTCTGCTTTGCGCACCCACGATTGACGAGCATAACGGTGACGGGTGCAACATTTGGAAGGGCATCATTACTACTTGATTTTGTGAGGGATGCTATCCTATCAAACAAACGTATCACATATATGAAAGCAGGTAGAATAATATATAATGAAATAGTATGGCCCCCTTCACATGGTGATCTCCATCTCCATGCCGGTGTAGAGGATCTCCATCTTCATCACCGTTCTTCCGAGTGTCGAATGCTTGATTTCTTCAAACTAAGCTACTACTATAGAAGCTCTAATTGAAGATTACATCGACTCGTAGGTCGTGAAAGAATATTACAAGCATTGCACGTAAGAAAGAATATTACAGGGATTGCACATATGAAAGAATATTACATGCATCACATGCATCTCATACATACAATAGGGCCATACCATCTCAAAGCATTCTCTGCAAAAACAAGTTAGACGTAGAACATTTTCTACCTATCACAGAGATCCAATCTATGAAATCGCTTACGGAAACCATATCGGCGTAATCACATCATGCCGAGAGTGTACACGGTCAGCCACGACTCGGGGTCGGTCTTGCCGTCATACTTCTCGATTCCAGTTGGCTTGAACCCGTACAGCTAATGCACTCGGCGAAGCTCCCAAGTAAAAGCTGGAACTCCGTCGTCATTGCTGTCGGGTGATCCCCTCCGATCTTCCCGAGTGCGTTGATCTCGCTCTTAGTAGCGACGATCGAGGACTTCCCGCAGATCACTCGGCGGGGTCTTCGGTAGGCTGGTTCAGTAGCTGGAGCTGTTGTTGCGGCGGACGTGGTGGTGGACGGGTGGACGTCCATGTTGCTTCTCGCGGGAGTCGGCCGTTTGCTCTTGATGCTTCTGCGTGGACTCGTGGCGTGGGCCTCTTGGCCTGGTTGTCGACCGGTCTGGTTCGGGCTTCTTATAATCCCTTGACCTTAGTGGCGGGAGCCAGCTTCTGTTGGGCGTTTCAGCCACGGACTCAGTCGTTCTTCGTGCTGAGGTGGAGGGATGACCGTTGGCCATAGCCGCAACGATGGTCTTGATCTTGTCTAGGATTGGAGTCATGTCGGGGGGCGCCATCTCGATAACGGTATCCACGAGAGTGAGGGCAGCGACAACGTTCTGTTGCGGTGTCTGAAAGATATTGGTGTTGCGGACCCGCGTTTGAAGTATAGCCTCTTGAGCGGATCGTCCGGCTGCCGTTAGATCCTGCTTTCTTCTGTCGGCTTCCTCTTTGCGTTTCTTCTCCTCTTCAGCCGCCTTGCGCTCTTGCTCAATTCCTCGGCTCGTTCTTCCTCCGCAAGCTCAGGCCATGGCCGAGTCGGACTCGGCCACCTCAGCCATGAGGACGTCGAAGCACTTCGGCTCGTAGTCCTTGTCGCAATCGGAGTCGTTGGCTTCGTCTGAGGGGATGCCATAAAGGTCGTCAAAGCCTGAGGAGCTGAGATACTCGTTGAGCTCCGAGGATGAGCCGAATGGTTGGAGGATGACAGCGATTTCCCTTGAGCCCGAGTGGTTCGAATCTGGATCGTTCCAGTCCGAGTCGGAGCTTGGTGGCGTGGACTCCTCCGAGTGAGTCATCCTCGACTCGGGGGAGAGAAGCTTGGAGTAGATCTCAGCGGCGTTTGGTAATCCAAACGGTGCCGAGAGGTTTTCTTCCGAAAAGGTTGGCTCCGACGGGAAGATGAGAAGATCGCTGCAGATCTCAGTGGTGTTCGGTAGTCCGAACGATGCCAAGAGAGCTCTTTCGTCGGAGTGGATGGACTGCATCTTGGAACCCAAGATTTCGTCGTAGATCTTGGCGCTGTTCGGGAGCCCGAACAGCGCCGAGTGGCTTTCTCCTTCCGACTGGTTCGAATCGGAGTCGTAGGAGGAGAACTTGTCGAAGTCGTTGGCGGCGAAGTCGCCGAAGCTTGAAGAAGATCCCATCACGCTTGTCGGCGAGATTGTCGAAGAAGTCTTGATGCGCGGCCCCTACCTGGCGCGCCAACTGTCGAAACTCGGTTTTGGCAATAGAATTTTGGGGGTGCAGTCAAGATCGCCAAGCACAATGGGTTGGATAGAAAACAAGGTTTAGACAGGTTCAGGCCCTCTCGTGAGGTAATACCCTACTCCTGTTTTGGGAATTCAATCCGCCCAGTGTATATTGATCTTGTGATCTTGCGTAACAAAAGCTGAAAAGCTGATCTAACTTCTGATATCCCTCAAGGGACGTCCCTTACCCCCCTTATATAGTCTTAGGAGGCGGGCTTACAGATCAGAAACCCTATCATACTCTAAGTCGGTTTCCTCAATCTTACCAAACCATGACTATGGGCCGTTGCCTTATCTCAATCGGCAACGTAACGCCCAAGTCATATTTGGTTTACATATTTGGCAGGCGCAATCTATCCCTATCTCCAGTCGGATAAGCTTGCCATGTGGATATCCGATTGCCATAATCTCCACACCTATTAAACAAACTTATGGAGGGGATAAATTGGCTGAGATATATTTGACAAGGAGTACCCGTGAGGATTGTATCAGATCGAGGATCACAATTTACATCCAGATTTTGGAGGACATTTCAGCAACTCATGGGTACTAAGTTAGGGTTCAGTTCAACTTATTACCCACATACTGGAGGTCAGACGGAAAGGGTAAACCAGATTCTCGAAGATATGTTGAGAGCTTGTGTATTAGTATATGGACCTGCATGGAATATCTTCTTACCCTTCGCAAAATTTTCATACAATAACAGTTATCAATCCAGTCTGGGAATGACATCTTTTGAAGCATTGTATGGCTGAAAGTGCAGAACTCACCTTAATTGGATAGAAGTTGGGGAAAGACAGTTGATAGGGCCACAATTAGCACATAATGCAGAAGCCCACATCAGGATTATAAGAGAGAAATTAAGAGCTGCCCATGTAAGGCAGAAGAGTTATAGTGATAACCGAAGAAGAGATCTGAGTTTTAAAGTTGCAGAACTTTTCTATTTAAAGGTGCCACCATTCAAGGGTGTACACAGGTTTCAAATGAAAGGGAAACTAACTCCTAGGTATATCAGGCCATATCAGATTCTGAAGAGAAGGGGAGAAGTTTCCTATCAGTTACATTTACCACCAAAGTTAAATGAAGTACATCCAGTATTTCATGTGTCACAACTTAAGAAATGCTTGAGACAGTCCACTAAAGAAATACCGCTACAAAATATCAAACTGCAACCTGACTTAACTTATATAGAAAAACCTGAGAAAATATTAGAAGTATCCGAACGAAAGCTAAGGAACCACAATATAAAATTATGCCGGGTATAAAGGAAAAATCACACAGAACAAGAGGCATCTTGGGAGAGAGAATCATAATTGGAGAAGAAATTTCCACAATTATTTGAGGCCTAGCCGAATCTCGGGGACGAGATTCTTTTAAGGAACGTAGGTCTGTAACGTCCTCAAAACTGTACATTGTTGAAAGTATGAAAAATAGTGAAGAAATTTTTTTGCGAATAATTTTGTTGTGTGCATAATGCTAAAACATTTAAAATCTCCTATTATTTATTTGTATTTCTCTTATTTTAATTTAGAATTAAATTTATTAATTTTTGGTCCTTATTTTTGAACATTTTCAATTAAGCCTTTAATTCAATAAAATTCCCAAAAATTGAATTTAAATCAAATTTTAAACCCTAGACTAAATTTGTTCTATGTTTTTCCAAGTTTTCCGTTCTTCCTTATTTTTCTTTTCCCTTTTTCCTTTTTCTTTTTCTTTTCTTTTTTTCCCTTTCCTTCTTTCCTTCTTCTTCTTCCTCCCTGTTTGGCCAAACCACCGGCGCAAGTAAACCACGGCCGTCTGTGGGCGCCGGCCTCGCCCACCGGCACCACGAACCAACCTCAGCCACCGCCTTATCCCTCTCCACATGCCCACAACTGATTGGACCAGCTACGTCATCGAGTTAATCTCCGGCGAAACGACATCATCGACCCACCATGGCCACCGGCGTCATCCAAACTCAAAACCGACCTTGGAGCTCTACAAATAGGCCTTTCCAGACAAAAAATTGTATACCAAAATTGATAGCCATCCTTTCTTCCCTATTTACCCTAAAATGCCCCTAACTATTATACTCTACATTGTGCGAATTTTGAGTGGAATCAAAATGAGGTCACCGAAGAACCCTAGTTGCCCATCAAGAGGAATTCCCCAAATTCATCGTTTCCGGCCAAATTCTTCTCCAATTGAAGGTATATTCGTGATCTATACGTCTTAATCTTGTGTTCCCCTTTTTTTCCCCAACCAATATAGCTCACCGGAGACTGCCGTCGATGAGCGCCGCCGGAGCTCCTCTCGCGCCGTCGCCATGTGCATGGCGCTAGCTCCCTCCGTTCCCTCCCCGACCAAACCAATCCCATATTTAGCATCCCCGTAGCCTCTAGAAGCTCCCCAACTCTTTACTTTGGCTGCTCGGTCACGAGCACGCGGCGACAAGCACCTCCGCCGCCGCGGCTAAGCCACCGTCGTCGGCCTGTTCCGACACTTCCCGACCCAGCTAAAGACCAAAATGGAACCTTTGTGAGCTCTAGATGGAGGAAACAAATTTAGTTCCCCAATCCCGCCACCCGTCACCGTGCGCACCCCCTCCCTCTCCGGCGCCGGCTCGGGAAAGAAAGAACAGAGGAAGGGAGAGAGAAAAAAGGATACGAGGGAAAAGAAAAGGAAAAGAAAGAAGAGAGAGAAAAAGGAGAGAAAAGAGAAAAGAAATATGAAAATTTAGAAGAAGCCGTAGAAAAATAGTTTGACCCTTTTGATCTCTTTCAAAATCTTATTCTAAAACTTTTATATTCTTTTAAAAGTCTATGTACTTGCCATTTTAAGCCTTTAAATTTTTTTTAAAAACTCTTTTATTTTTATTATTTTAAATCTAAATTTTAAACCTTAGGATTCAAGCATTTAGATTTCAAAAGTCAACTTTTTAAACTCCTAAAATTATTTATTTATTTGATGCTTATTTAATATTTATTCAGATTTGTTCATTGATTTCTTTCATTTGTTTATCGATAGATCGTGACGTCGAGTTCACGGTGAAAATAGAACTCGACCAAGAGATAGACGTAAACGCCCTCGTTACCCTTCAGCAGAATAAAGATTTTGAGACCGCTGACACTCAAGGCAAGTCAAACTGTCCTTGATCATTTATAAAGTTTAAAAATAATAAGTTATCATGTTTTAAATAATATTTAGTCAGAAATATTTCACGGGATGGGTTAGATAGTCATAACCTATCATTTCATGTAGCTTTAAATATTTTTTAAGTATATATGTCAATATTTCATGAGAATATAAGGAATTCGTTAGTTCATAATAGTTATCATTTCATGCACTATAGGCATCCCATCATAAAAAGGAGAATTTTATTTAAAGTAATCAGATATATTCTCTGTCACGCCCATAAATTTAGCCAAATTTCTAGACTATTTTGTGATTTAGATCCCTGTCCAGGAATCAGCTAGGGTAGACAAATCAATAAATAGATCCAAATGTAAAATAAAGCGTAAAATACTTACAAGAGAGGCACTTAGTCCTTACACTCGAAAGAAAGCAGGAGTAGCGGAAAAGGCGATCCTAGTGGGGCTTCAACTCCACTCCACAGGCAAACTCAACTGGGTCTAAGCCTTGGTCTTCTAACTCCGTCTTTGACTCAGAAGCACTACACTTCTGGGAAAAGGAGGAAATAACAAGGCTGAGTACAACCATTGTACTCAACAAGCCACACGGAGAAATGCGGACGTGCAAGGGGAGACAAGAGTGGCTTGGGCTATTTTGCATAAATGCGGTTGTAAAACCTTTCTAGTTTAAAACAGAGAAAAAGTTGATTAATTAAGTAAAAATTAATCTTCCACTGAACAACGCTAGACCACGTTAAAAAGGCCCAACCAATCCACCTGAACTACACCAATTCCATTTAGTCAAGTTATTAAAAGGTGGGACTAATCATGGTGAATCTGGTTGATTGCTCATAACCGCGGCACGGCTTTTCGAATAGTTTTACTCTGGCCAGAGGTGTAGAACTGTACCCACAAGATATATTCCACACATGTTGGCATGCCCCGAAGAATCGCCACGATACTGCAAAGGGGGAAATTGTGACAAGACCCTTTGCATAACTCCCCCTAACCGAGCGACACCACACTAAGGTTTCACCCATACCCCTAGACCAGGGTAGGCAGCCCCCCTCTGGTGCCTAGGTGAATCCGGAAGCCGCATAGACCTTGCCCAGTCCATCCAAACTCCATCACGCCCACCCTTGCTTGGATGCGTCGGCCAGAAAAAAGCTACACTACAAGTTCAGCCGTTGCCCATGCTAGCTTGTGGCAAGTACTATAAGTCTTTCAGGGTTTCCCATGAACCGATACTTAATTGCGATGGGCGCAACAAGCAAAACCATGCACCCACAGCCCGCCATCAAGCCACATTTTAATTTAACCTTTATTTCAAGGTAATACTGGTCCAAGACCATCATTTCATGTGACTATCATCTAGTAGTATAGTTCTCCCATTAGGTGAGCTAGTGTAAGCGTAAATAAATCTAGCAAGGTCACGTGAGTGACACTAACTAATCAAATTAATTCCCCATGTTGACAATGATTGGATATCAATTAAATAAGACACAAGCTAGCAGATAGATATTCCATCATCTCATATAATTAGCAAAACAATACAATTTTATTTACAAACAATAAAAGACTTTAGCTGATCCTCTTTTCTTCCTGAGCTTAAAACTCCAAAACGGCGAAGTCTACACGCTGGCACGAAATATGAGGAAAAACCTAATAAAAACCAAATAAATAGTACATGTAAGGTAAACAAACCTGTAGAGCTTAATTTTAGATGAATTTTGCAATTTGAATGACCAAATTTGGAATTCGTATGGATTAGATATGAATTTTAGAAGTTTTTGGCCATTTAAATGAATTCTGGAAATTAAAATGGATTTATTGCGATATTATTAATTAATTTTACAAAGGAAAAGGGCGTTGTTGACGTCACGCCGACGTCGCAAGGGGGCGCGCGAGAACGGCTCGTCCGCCGTGGACCGAGTCCATGGCGCCACGGCCGGCGCAAAGACGTGGAGCACACGTGGCGCTAGTGAGGCACCGACGTGGCTGCCGCATGGACGGCCACGATCTGCCCGACGGCAGCGGACGCCGGGTGCAAGGGGCGTCGATGGCCGGCGATCGGCCGAGAGACGCGGTGACGCGGGCGGTGTCGACGTGCCACGGACCGAAGGCCACCGGCAATGAGCAGCGGCGGTGCAGAATGCGGCAGAGGCCGTCGCGAAGATGGGGAAGGAGAAGGGAAGCTCACCGTGGGGCACAACGATGGAGGGAGGCGCCCGGCGGAGCTCGGGCGGAGGGAGGCGACGATGGGTGGCGCTTGGGAAGAGGCGAACAGGCTCGCCCTTGAAGGAAGGAAAAGGGGGTTTAGGGAGGAAAAAGCCGACGTAGAGCGGCGGGAAACGATGACCGACAGCGGCGGCAGGGGAATGGAACCTCACCGGCTGAAAGGGGTGGAATCCCGGCGATGGACAGCGGAGGCGGAGGACCGGCCGAGACGCGGGCGAGCACGGCGAACGCGGCGAGGAAGGCGGCTGCACAACTAGTTGGCTCGAGCGGCGGTGGTTTGCGGCCGGAGGCGGCCAAAAGCGGTGGCGCCTCGGGAGCACGGGGAAAAGCTCGATCCGGTGCCGATTAGGGGAAAAGAAGTGGCGGCCGAGGTCCTATGTGCCGCGGCCAACCCGGTGGTGGCGGTCGTTTAGCGTGGCGAACGGCGGAGGTTGCAAATTCGGCAGCTGGAGTTGGCAACGAGGTGGAGGCTCGGGTCTTGCGGTGGAGGCGGGGTTACGGCAGTGTCCCGTGGCAGGCAAGGGGCGGCCGAGGTAGCCCTTGGCATGGCAAAGCTGGAGGCGATGGCGACGGGGTGCGGCGATGGCTAGGGCGGCCGTGGAGTGCTGCCGGACATGGCCGGCGAGCCAAGACGCATGAGTTCGCTTGGGAGGAGGATGGGGAGCGCAATTGGCCCGGAAAACAAGGGGAAACATGTGGGTGTGCACGGGGAGGGGTTTTAAGCCATAGGGAGGCGATGGGGATGCCGGAGCGGCCGGAAAATGTGGCCGATGTGGGTGTGCATGAGAGAGGCGGCGCGCCGCTTCCGCAGGGAGTGGGGAGGAGATGGCGTGCGAGGTGCGGGGTGGAGTGGGCGGCTTGAGACGGTGCGGGAGCACGCGGACGGCCAAGAGGCGCGGAATCGTGGGCGCGAGAGGCGCGGATGGAGGATGGGGATGACCCCGACATGTGGGGCCGAGAGGAAGGAGGGAGACTGTCATACGGGGCCCACATGATAGTGGGGAAAGAGAGACCGTGCGAGGGACGTGTTGGTGTGATTTTTTACACGCTCCAGTGCAGGTCCAAAATTGGTCGACTTTGGTGATTGGACGGGCGTGCCAGTTAACAAGAAACAAAGAAATAGGTGTTTGATTAAGGTTAGACCCTACTCGATCGGCTATGGATGTCAATAAATATACAATTGATATCCCAAAGCACATTTAGATTAAGTGATTTGGATAGATCGGTAGTATACCGACACAGTATAAATCACTTAGATCCAAATATACACTAGGACCACAATTATATATATTCATGACCTAGCCGATGTCGTAGATCTAATGAAAATAAGCTAGTACTCCGATATATTTTATAAAAAGAGATTAATCTAGATTAAATGCACTAAACTAAGATCAATCGGCTATTAGTTTATCCTAACAGATTGATACCAAGCTTAATACATTTAAGTAGATTAAGATCTTAATATAAAAGGCGGTTCTAAAGCATTTATTAGTAAAAATACATAAAAACGATCAGAATAGATAAGACCGGCTGAAACCCCGGTTCTATCTCTAATAGCAAACATTGAACCCGATAAGTCTATATAGTTCTAAATGCGACTTAATAGGTCGATTAGATACAGCATTAAGTACCAAAAGAATTATGAGATCTATGTAGGCTAATTAGAACTCTTCGAGATGGTGGATACGCCATATAACCTAAATCAACCTCTCGGATCTAGCTTTGTCTGGGCTATCTTCAAAGAGATATTAGCCGATCACGAGACAGATCTAGACATTGATCTAGATTGTATGCCGCATGTGCTAAATTAAGTAGTTTGCAACATCGAATCAAAGTATCATAATGATAGAAGCACAATCCCCGATACCGCAAGCTGCTTGTAACAAGAAATTACCTTTCCGGAGATCGAAGTCGATGCAGCCCGAGGTCAAAGCAACAACTCGTCAAGAAAAACGTAAAACAAAAGGGTTGACGATACGCCGAGATTGTATTGATGTGTGTTGATATGTTTTTACAAAGGCTCGGGTCATATTTATACCCGAATATACAATGAGTCCGTAACGGACACGATTCCTATTACATATTAAATCACCGACATTATCACAAAAGAAAACTATACAAGATATCCTAACTTAAAAGATACAATTGCCGTTGCAGAGCTTATCCGTAGATGGCAATATCTTTAACGCACTTTTGAAACCGAATCCATTACTTTATCTTTAAGCTTTCCTTTTGGGACTGGCTTCCTTCTATCTTCGCCAAAACCGGCTATCGCTGTCCCGGTCCGATTCGGACTTAGCCGACCGGCTCCGTAGCCGGTTCGGACTCAGCCGATGCGGCCTTTGTCTTATCACAGATCGTGCATTCCCTCAATTCCGCTTCAATCTCAGCATAGAACCCGGGGATTTCATTACCAAATTTGGTCGTTAACACATGCCCCCCAAGTCCGCTATATGATAGTGTTGCCGATTTTGTGCAATTCAAATTCCCAGTGCAACCCTAGATCGAGTCTGTTTCGGCCGTCACAAAACCCTTTAAATAACGCTTCACCCATGCCGAGCAACTCACGCCGTCAAACGCAACCCACAACAACCACAAATGCCATCGAGCTCTCTGGTGACGTCTTCAGCCTTCCTGAACACGCGGCGGCGATTTCTTTCTCCGACGACCTCAAGCGCTTCAATGGCTACCTCGGCCGCTCCATCGGCTTCCTCCCGCCCCGAGTTTCCTAATGTACACTCAAATCGGCTAAAACTCCCTTCTTATTTGCTCTTAGCCGTAGATTCTGAAACTTTCTTCCTTTCCGATTGTAGCATCTCACGCACCAAGTAGTGATCCCAAGTTTGCTCAATAACGAAAGATACTTCTTAGAGCCGATTGGCAATAAGGACCCTACTGACTTTATCATAGCCGAAACCAACATAATGCCTTATAGAATAAGGAACCCAAGTCTGCACCACTAGGTTGGCACTTTCAAATCATGGCTCTCCATGGATAAATCTTGGCCGGCATGGTATAAGAGGATGCACTGTCCAAGCGAGTCATTGGGAAGAAATGGGAATAGCCCAATGCCTTGCACTATCATGGCTAATATGCCTAAACACGAACCATTAATGTCACTGCCACATACTTTTGGAACAACACCTTGAACGCCTTCATTTTCCAAAGAAGACCCTATGACTGTCACCTTAGCCGACGTAGTTATGATCGTTGGACTGGATGTCTTATCATCGGCTAACTTGAACCGACTGGAGGGCAAAGGCCAGTTTTCATTTAAGACTAAGGCAATAGGGGGCTGGAACGGTTATGTGGCAATGAATATGGGAGACGGGCCGATTAACCCCAAGGAGCATGCCGCATTCCTTATGATGTGGCATGAGAAGTTCTTCTTTTGAGGATCAAGCTGTGGGTCGACAGCCAACTAGCAAATACTAGCTGAGGCCTTAGTCGACAAGAAAAAACTCCCCCTAGGGAAATTCCTCCTCGGCTACCTCTATCAGATGTTGAGCCAAGCTGTGTCCAAAATTGCAGCCGATGCCACTATCAGCACTGGAGGCCCTTGGTGGTTTCTGCAACTTTGGTTCATGCTGCTAACACAAAAAGTGTCTGGTCGACCAAGACTAGCTCACGCCCGCTTCCTCCTCCTGAAGCCGATTGAAGACGATGATGGAAATGAAGTAACCACCAGGAGATGCCAGTCATTTGGGAAATCAGCAACCACTCATACCGGATCAAGGCAATCGAGCGAGCTATTGGCCGAATGGTTCATCTCCTTCTATGATGGCCAGGCAAAGAATAATCGGACTTGGTTCTTCTACGAAGACCGAATGGAGTTTGACTTGCCAATTGATTTGAACTTGGATGAGATCAACTCAGACGATTACCCCAAGTGTAGAGAAATCTTTCACTGCAGCACTAGTTCCATGCATTTTGCCGACTGGAGTGCATCAAGGCCGAAATGTAACAATGACTTATGAGTTTTACTATCCAATGTTAGTTCGAAGACAACTTGGGCTCGGGCAACTGTCGATCGACTGCTACTACGCCGACAAGATAGAGACCCGAGGGGTGGTAGATTCAAGCCTAGTTATGAACAGATTAATGGAAATAGAGAGCCCGCCCCTTGGCAGCATTGGGACTTTAGAGTTGTCCCACAAGAGGAGCACAGCTTATGACAAGTGGTGGGTGGAAATCAAGCAACATATATTCCATCAACGTGCCTCCATGTACCTCACCACCCTTCTGCCAGACGAAATCCCTTCTGTAAGTATCTTTGTCCCCAATCATCTTTTTGCCTTCAACCAGTCGGTTGTCGTCCGGTGCTAATACTTCAAACATTTTTTCCTTTTGCAGACAACAGACTCAGATCCCCCCACGGTGAGCAACTCTGGCCTCCCCATCGAATACCACCTGGGGGTTCTTGCCAATGGATGTGGATACGCTCCATCGGCCATCGGCTGGGACGCGCCGAAGCTCAAGACCTTAATGCACTGCCAAACCCGTCAAGCCGTGTCGAGGAAGAAAGGGGCCGCCCCATCGGCTGCAGGACCGTCGGCTGCTCCTGTGAAGAAGCAAAGAAAACCAAAGCCGATTGCGCCAGCCGATAGCCTGCCCTCACTTGACCCCAACATCGATGAGGCCCTCCACAAAGAAGTTATGGACGAAGAAATTTCAGAAGCTCTGAAAGAGGCGGCTGAATCGAGTAGCTCTAGTTACAACTCCGTCAGCCCGCTGGCCGATGATCCAATTCCACCAAGCCCTCCTGCTCTGAAACGATCAGTAAGCATCTCGTCTTCTCCAGCTTGGCCTTTTAATCATGACCGTTCAGACCTTGACCAAATCTTCTTTGTAGTTCAAGAGACTAGCTAGCCGACCTCCTTGCCCAGCTTCGTCGGTAATTTCTGAACTCACTTTTGCTTTTGCCCGCATTGGCCGATTCGCACTAACATTTATGTTCCTTTGCAGCCCCCACGGTCTCCATCGGCTGCGTCCTGAGTATCAAGCGAGCGAACCCTGTCGGCTACGGGCAGCCACCATGCTGAAGAAGCAACTGCGCCAGCTCCTGCTGTACGAGTAAATCCACTTTTCTTCCCTCTCATAAGTTTAGGATCGACCCTCATGCTTTGTTTTAATCATGAAAATCTTCCTGCAGACTCTAGCCGACTTGCTGCCTTTCGATGTAAGAGAGTTCATCGGCGAGGAAGAAGCGAATGTCACCGGCCGGACAAGGCCGCCCTAGCCGACGAAGTTAAAGATCAGGTTCAAGACATCCGTCGTAGGCTGGACATCAATTTAGACCGACTGGTCTTGGAATGTGGATCGGCCCGGTCACGTTTCTACGAAATCGAAGACAAGCTTCCTGATGATTTGTCCAAGAAGATCTCGAAGGCTGTCTACATTGATCACACAGACCAAGCTAGAGCGTGCAATGTATAGGATGCTTGAGCGACAGGCTCAAGCCGATCCGCGGCCGGGATCGATGCCGTAGTGAAGAATGTGGTGGCCGAGAAGACCAAACTAGACGAACTCCTGGTCGAGCCTTGGCTGGCACAGCCGAATTCCATGAACTCGAACTAGAAGAAGTCGGCCTACAAGTTGCGCTTAGAGCAATGCAGGGCAAAGCTTGTCGCTAAGAAACGCTTGCCGGCCGATCTCCCCAAGGCTACAGACGACCAAAGGGGCAAGGTGACTGCCACCATAAAGCACTTGGGGGAGCTAAATAAGTCGGCCAAAGCGGTCCCTGGCACTGAGGCGAAAGATATGGCCGTAGTCGACAAAGTGAACGCCATCAAGAATGCAACGATATCGGCCATAGACAACTTCTTGGGGGTGTAATAGGGCGTGGCCTTCGAACCTTTTAACGCTTGTAACATGTAACTTGTGTATTGCTCATGTATATATAATCGTGTAATCGGCTCGCTGCGCCTTCAATTCCAACCATGTGCACTCTGTCGATTCACTTGCCTTTACGTCCCGAATGCTTTGGAAAACCTGAAAATTCTCCAAATAATTTTTTAATGTCTGACTTTGTATAGTATGTGCCCCCCTAATTTTCTCAATGATGCCATCAACATTGATAAACTTAGAAAACAAAACCGTCGAACACTTGTTGGCTAGGTTAAGCCGATTGGAAAGGTCAGAGGGGAAAAAATTTAGCGTAACAATGTCCTAAAAGCGATGTGCATAATACATCGGCTAGCATGGATCAGCAAGGACATAGGCGAATCATGAGTTGATCCAGACACTTAGGTAATATTTCTTCAAGTATTTACCATTAAGAGCCCTTCCAAATACCTCTCCATCTAATCCTTCTAGCATGTAGGCTCCTTTAGAGACACATTTGTGGATCTTGAAAGGCCCTTCCCAATTAGGTGACCATTTGCCGAATTTGCTATCTCTTGAGCCGATCGACAGTATTAGTTTCCAAACAAGCTCGCCTTCTTCAAAAGACAATTCAGTTCCATGAAATAGACATCTTGTATTGATCAATAAGTACGTGACTTATATATGAGACTCTATATGTATGAATCTATTTCTAAACGATCCCTGATCATATGTCATATTGTTAGAACAAATATGATTCTAAGATCGGCATGTTTATTGATTGATGATCATGTCTCATAGATCATTGGTATGGAGATACCAAATCAATAAACATGGACATATGTGTTAGAGAACACATTGTTGGATAGACCCACCATGAGACACTACAGGAATCAATGTGCCATTAGTTGGTCTCAGGTAGTGTTGGTACAAAGTCCTTAGACCCGAGATCACCATGGATTCCAACATGTGTAGTAGCCTACTTTGGGACTACCAAACGCTATTCCGTAATCGGGTAGTTATAAAGGTAGTTTTCGGGTTTGCTATGAAACATGGAGTGGGATGTGAGTGATCAAGATGGAATTTGCCCCTCCTTTGGAGAGATATCTCTGGGCCCTCGAGGTAATGGATTATGGAAATGCATGGCCATGCTAAGTTGATTGAGGAGTCAATCAACGACGTATAATCCAATACGGTTCGAGTGAATGGTTAAGCTATTGAAGGGATGGCACACATCTTACCTATAGCTTAATTGGTATCGTGAGGCAAAGGGATTTGTGTACACATTACAGGTTCAGAGCCGATATTATATTATTGTATACTATGGTGTCAATATGTGCTGCTAGGCGCCGCTGTTGACGGGTCGGCTGAGTTGGACTCGAGCCAACGATCGGCTAAGTTAGACTGTAGCCGAAACCGAGTATACTTGAACCTACAGGGTCGCACGCTTAAGGGGATAGAATAGATATTCGAGTTGGACTCGGATACGGCTCGATCGGATAGGGATCCGATCGGATAGAGTCCTATGGGCTTACGACGTATGGGCGGCCAACTCTATGAGATACGGATGAGATCCGATTCAAAATAGAGTCCTGATCGGCCAATTGTCCCAGTCGACCAACTCTATATAAAGGAGGGAGGGGTTGAGAGCTGCGACACGTCAATTGTACGGTATTGAACCGAATCCGCAACAGAAGTTGCCGAGATCAATCTCCACGGAAACCCTCCCCACTTTCGAGCCAAACCCTAGCCTTGCATCGCGTGCTAGCACACGGGTGTTCGGCGTTCTGTCCCCGAACGTGTGGATACCGGTAGAGGCGCTGCTACGTTGCGCGCTGTTGATCGGCTACGGATCGGCTGTGGTGGAATCGGCTGCGGTCGAGCGCATCGGAGCGAGGCGACTGCGGGAGGTCGGACGACTCGAATCGGCTGTCGGCTTGTGGGAATCGGCAACACGGTTCCAGATCGGATAGCCCTGATTGGCTGTTTCCACTGCATACTCCAATCGGTAACGATCTATCGGCTGGTTTGCACGGTTAAAAGTTTTTGTTTTCGGCTAGCGTAGCCTCCGCGTAACCCTTCAGCCTTCCCCGACTGAATTGACATCCACTCGGGGGAAGAGAGATTTGGTCTGTGCAAGAGCAAGGCCTGCCCCCATGGTAGCAGCCTCGGTGATGTTCGCCAAGTATTGGTCGGGGGCTCTCCGCAACTTATCGAAGATTTCGACTGGGTCCAGTGAGCTAGCCCCGACTCCCTGATGAAACAAAGATAGCAGGATTGGTGTCGCTGCGTTGGCAACATCTTCTCGGACCCGTCCGGCTTGTTTATCCCTCTCAAGAAGAACGTCGTATTGAGCTCGGGTCTTGACTTTGTAAGCTGCCAAAAGAACACGATCACGCAAAGTACTCGAAGACAAAAGCAGCACAAAGAATGTTACCTCAAAGAAGCTCACCTTCGAACTCGACCTCCAACTCGTTCTTGCCGACGCTAATTGCCTCCAGCTGGACCTGGAGCGAGTGGACCTCCGATGAATTTTCTACAAACAAGAAAGGCTATCAGCAACCAGGATCAACACGAAAACCATAAAGAGACTGAGAGGGTTAAGCTTACTCCCGACTGAACCCCGGAGGTCGAGGTTTTCTTCCCGGAGTTCAGCTATTTCCCTCCTCAGGGCTGCCTCCCTCGACGCGGCCTCTTCCCAAGTGGTTTTCAACTTTTGCTGGATATCCTCCGGGGAGTTCAGATACGGGACCAACTTCTCGAGCGCCTCGGACTTGGCCATGGATCGGCAATACTCCTTCGCACGAAAGATCAAGTTGACCGACCGAAAAGAAATGATGATGCTACGACAAGAAAGGATCAGGGCTTACTTTGAGTAGCCGAGTCGCCTCATTAAGGCTGTTGACGAGGGCATCCCTTTCCTCGCTTTTCGCTTGCTTATCCAAGATGATGCCTTGCCTCTGGCCTTCTGAATCCCGCCACTCGATCTTAATCGGAGGGACCCAGGTTTCAGAAGACTACAACCTGGGGATCTCCTCTATTGTGGCTGATGGATTAGGAGGAACAGATGAAGACACGAAAGAGTTAAACTGAAGATTAAAGACGAAGTTTCGATTCAAGACTTACCGGCCGGCTGGCCGAACTCTTGACTGGAGCAACCCGCCGGCCTTTTCCTTCCGGCCTTTGACCAACCGGTCTTCGCCTGGGTCTTCGAGCCGCAATGGGCTTCTCCGTGGCCGACTGGTTGCCAGTCGGGGTGTCCTGGCTGGCGGTCGGGGGCTCCCTCCTCGGGATATCCTTGCTTGGAGGCGAGGGCTTTTCACCCGGAGCACTCTCGCTCGGGAGAGGGCTCTGGGGTTTTGATTCCGCGGGCTTGGATGCCTCGGAAGCGGCAGCTGGAGTTGGCTCTTCACTCTTCGCGGCAGGATCTATGTCTTGGGGCCTCCTGCCAAACAAACGACGCGCTCAGTCGGAATGAAGACAAAGGAATTTTCAATGAAATGCCTGACGTCAGTCATAAGGCGTACCTCGATGACTGGCAGATCTTCGGCGCGCCTTTGGTAACGGCCTTGGAGGAGTTGCTTCGGCTGGAGGGGCTGGGACATCATCGTCCGAGTCGTCGGTGACGAGCCTCCTCTTGCTTGCCCGTTTGCCGATGTCCTCACTCGGGCCGCCCTTTCCGCTACGGTTCGCCCGGATCTTCACTCCACCGGTCGGCTTCTTGACGGGGGAAGCGGCACGTCATCATGAGGAACCTTGTATGGTTTTGAAATAATGGAGGCATTTTCCTACAAGAAAGATTCTTACAACACTAAGAAGTATGATGACAAGATTGCAAAGCAATGAAAGAGTTCAATCGGCTTACCGGAGGAGGAGGTCGGTAGAGACTGAAGGGAAGGACCGGCAGCATGAGGCTGCGCTCGACTGCAATTCCAGTCGAGAAGACCTTGTACATTCGGATTTTCAGGATCTCAAAGCTAAGGGAGTCTCGGTCTTCCCGATTGGGGTCCCTCTCGCCCTCGTACTCGAAGGCAGGCTTCGAGCGCTCCTTAATCGGTGCCGTCGGCTCTTGATGAAATGTCGAGTGATTTGTTCGCCGCGAAGACCCTTCGCTTCATCTCCAGGATCTTCGCTAGTAACTTGTTGGCTTCATCCCAATCTTGGGCTACTGCACAGCTCCAGTGTGTGCTTAGGCACGGGGGAAGGCCAACGAAGTTCGGCAGACGGGCTCAAGATTGGAAATATAGAACCAGCCGCATGCCAACCCTTGTTGGAGGATTTCAAGGGAAGAGAAAAGTACTCCTTGCGGAGGGATCCGCGGAGTTGGAAACCCGCTCCACCAACGACGCATGGATGGTCCTTATTCGGATGTGGTTTGAGGTAAAACATGCGACGAAAGAGTTGGAAGTGGGGGAAGATGCCAAGGAAGGCTTCACATACATGAATGAAGAGGGCGATGTGAAGCATAGAGTTGGGGTTCAGATGATAGAGTCGAAGGCCATAATAATCCAGAAGTCCCCTAAAGAACTCGGAAGTAGGGAGGCTGAACCCGCAGTAAAAGAAAGATGTGAAAACAACGAGCTTCACCCGCCGCCGGGCGCCAGCCCACAATCTCCTTGGGAGGAAGCACACCGTGCTTCACCATCTCCTTGAGGGTGGATTCCCTCACATCTGAAGTGGCCCATTGCTCGAAGGGGATTTTCTTCTCATCCGCCATGAATGTGGTTTGTGTGGGAAGCAGATCTGGCTAAAAAGATGGGGGTTTGAGATGGGGATCTTGGGAGCTGGATGTGGAGGCTGGTTTATGATCTCTTGGATCAATGGATTCGGATGTGTGCGAGTCTAGGGTTTTCCGCAGGAAGCTGGTGAACAGTGCTCCGAAAAGAGGAATTTTTCGGGAAGACGAAGTGGCGGGGATGACCTCGAGGCTTTGTAAAGAGATTTGAGGGTTGCGCTAGGTTTTCTCGTGATTGGGTCGAGCCCATGAGAGACCTGCGGCCCAGCTAAGGTGTGGCCTGACGCATGTCCTTAGGGACTTAAGTGGATGAGCTTAAGCAGCTTTGCCTTGGCAATATGCACGTGTCCGAGTGCCCTATACCTTTGGAAATCCTTTCATACTGTGGTTTGCTTGACTTCATGAGAAGCTAGCACGATGCAATTTGAAAGGTGACAAACAGCTAAGCTTTTTATAGTTGCCTTGATGACAAGAGCTGTTTGGTTCTTTAGCATTTGATTAAATGATTACATCAATGCTATTTTTCCACCTTGGTGAAGATCTTTATAGATTGAGACCAGTATTATGGCAAGAGTTGTTTAATAATTTGGTCATGTTTTTCAGATGACTGAAAAACTTGTTTACCCATGAGGGATGATTAAAGTATTTGTTCCGAGATGACTCGGGCAGATCCACTCGGATAAGTATGAGTTTACCGAGTGCCTTCCACCTATGAGGATTGATTGAGTTATTTGTCTTGAGGCGACTCGGACAAATTCGCTCGGATGAGCACGAGCTTGCTGAGTGATGAGATTTTTTATATTTGCTTTAACATGAGTTAAGCATTTATATGAGTATGATTCTTTATAGTCCTTGCTTGTATGTTTGGTCTATTTTTGGCTAATCATATGGTCGGGGGCTACATCTGATTAGGTACATCAAGAGATGTGCCTAGATGTTAATTTTGAGAATTTTTTAGATATTTTCCAGCCCTTCACAGTCTTTGGAGCCACTCGGGAGATTCAGGCAGAGATGATGGAATTACTCGGCGCCAGAAGCACTCGGCCAAAGAGGTTTTTGGCTGTGTACTGTCTTGGTTTGAAGCTGAGTTGTCTCGTCGACAGGAAAGGACTCGGGGGCTACTGTGGAGATTATGGCAATCGGGTATCTACATGGCAAGTTTATCCGACTAGAAATAGGGAAAGATTGCACTCGCCATATCTGTAAACCAAATATGACTTGGGTGTTACGTTGCCGATTGAGATAAGGCAATAGCCTATAGTCACGGTTTGGTAAGATTGAGAAAACCGACTTAGAGTAAGATAGGGTTTCCGATCTGTAAGCCTTCCTTCCAAGAGTATATAAGGGGGGTAAGGGGCGTCCCTTGAGGGATAGGATATGCTTTATGAGCCTTTAGCTTTCAGCCTTAGATCACGAAATCAATAAAGACATTCGGCGGATCGAATCCCCGAAACAGGAGTAGGGTATCACCTCACGAGAGAGCCTGAACCTGTCTAAACCTCGTTTTCCATCTAACCCATTGTGCTTGGCGATCTTGACTGCACCCCCAAAATTCTATTGCCGAAACCAAGTTTCGACACTTCCCGACCTATTTTCTATAGATAATGCTGCAATTTGCCTGTATGTTGTTGCCAAAATTTCCTAAATAATCATCAAAAGTCAACCTGTTTTTTCTAATTTGCAATATTTAGTGATATTCCCATTGCCACTCAAAACATTTCTTTACAAGTCCTCAAAGTCAAGTTTTCCTATCACCAACTCTGCATGAATTGTGAGTCCAAGAAACTAACATGATAACTGATAAATGCCAGAACAATTCCCCTTTGAATAGGTTTATTAATGGACGTTCACTCACTTAGCATCTGGCAGTAATTGTTAACATATTTTGTGCATTGATACTTGATTGTAAAATTTGTAATGCCTCATAAACTTGTTTAGGCCAACACTTTAGACTTGGTCTCCTTTCGTCCAAACTTCTTACAATGTTTATGGTTTATCCCTAGAGGGTTTTATATTTAATAAATTTAACTTTAAGATAAAGTCATTCTTAATAATTAGTGTGCAATGTTGGGCTATCATTCACAATCTGATCCATAGTTTTGTAGTTCTTACAGAGGCCTCACCGACTTTTATAGGTATATTAATTCCATCCCCCTTATTAGTTGGTATTTGTGCTAGGCATAAAAATGTAGGATTGTTAATGCTAGGCATATTTTGTAGGAGTATATTTGCACACTGCACATTGATTGTGTGGATGATTCATGGAAAACAATGACATGAAAAAGGATGTAGGTTGAGATAAAAAAAATATACAGCTTGCTGCCACCAACCGCCGCCCTGACCGGACTGCCACTGACCCGCCCGCCTGCTACCGCCAGCCCGCGCTCCTGATGCCGCCGTGGCGCAGCCCCGCCCGCCTGCTGCCGCCTCGCCGGACTCGAAGTTTCAAATTTTTTTGAAGTCATCTACTATTTTCTAACAATTAAATAAATTTTTGCATGCTTTTCAAAATTAATTCTGAATTGAACTATATGTACCCCCAATAAGGTTAGAAAAATCAACAAAAAAATATGTGTGTGCTCCTATCTTTCATTCTATCCCGTATACAAGAATTTTATGGAGAATTCAATGGGTTGCTATGGATAATTAAAACATTACATCTATGGATTAGATTACAAAAAATGTAGTAATATCTAAATTTGGTTCAAAAATTCTATAAATCCACATGACATCTTAATTTTAGTCCATGACACTCTCATAAAAAATTCAATCAGTTTTGATCATATGAGACTCTATATTGTTCACAAATTGTTTGACTCCTCTCATACTCTCATGTAACTCAACTCAAACTTCGAAGTTTGTATAACATATAAAATATTTTTGAAATCGCATGCATATCAAATTTGGACATAACCTTAATATTTTAACATATGAAATTATGTTGCCACTTATTTTACGGAAAACATATGTTTTCTATTTTCTAAGTAATTGCATAATAGACCCTCGTGAACGAACCTACAGAAATATTTCGTTATGTACCCCCATAAATTTTTAAAATGGATTAGATTGTGTATATGTTGTTTCATAGAAGTTTCAAATTTTTTCAAAGTCATCTACTATTTTCTAATAATTAAATGAATTTCTACATGTTTATCAAAAATAATTTTGAATTGAACTATATGTACATCGATCAAGATTTTTAAAAATAGCAAAAAAAATATATTTAGGTTTATATGTTCCTTTATAACCCATATCTCAGAGTTAGGTGAAAAATTAAATTATATGTTATCGATAATTGAACCTTTCATCTCTAAATTGCAATAGAATAATTGTAACAATATCTAAATTTGGTTCAAAAATTCTACAAACCAGCATGGAAACATATTTTGGATCTATAAACTTGTCATAAAAATTTCAAATAATTTTGATAAATGAAACTACATGTACCGCCAATTTTAAGTATTGTTAACAACTAGTTAAAGGAGAAAATATATGATCCAAAATATATCATCCTTTTATAAAGTAAAATATGCTTTATTTTATTTTTAATTATATTGACATTTTCATGTTTGTTAACACCTAAATTTGGTAATTGAATCCCTAAGTCCTGGCAATGGTGAAACAGAATCGGATCAGCTGGTTTGACGGAGAAACAGAGGCCGCATCGGCTGAGAAGCGATCGGCTGCGATGCCAGTCGGCTAAGGTTGAATCGAACAAGAGCGGCCGATAGCCGATTCTAGGTTCAGAGAAGATAAAACCGTTTCTGGTGCAGATGTTTGAAGATAAATAATAGACTCGGCTATCAGCTTGTGCGTTAAAAGTTATTGCCATCTATGGATAGAGTCCTGTAATAGCAATTATATCTCTAAATTAGGAATTTGTTTAAACTGTTCGTTCTAATGCGGCGTGGGTCCTTCCCGGGATATCGTCATGTTTTAAATAGTAGTTTAGATAGAGTCCAGGGTTTGTACAGATAATGTTATCTTGGGTATAAATAGGACCCGAGACCCCCTGTAATACAACACATCACAATCAATCAAACAACCTTCGGCGCATCGCCAACCTTTTTCTTCAGACAAGCAATTGATTTGGCTACGGGCTGCATCGTTTCGATCCTCAAATCCAGGTAATGCTTGTCATTAGTGGTATGTTCTGCTGATTCTAGTGCTTCTATCGTAATGACACATTAGATTCAGGGGTTTATACTACGCTATTTATCATATATCGCATATAAATTGGAGCAATGTTTAGATCTATCCTGCCATTGGCCAGTTCTATCAAGAACCCGCAACCAATAAGGCTAGATCTAAAGGTTGGTTGGTTTATATGCGGTATCCACCGTCTCGAGAGGTATAAATCAGCTACAACAAATCAGGTTGTTCTTTTTATACTTAATATTGCATCAATCTTGAACTATTAAGTCGTTTTTAGAACTTCCAATGATCTGGGTTAGATTTATATGTTTAAGAGACCGTGTCGGGGTTTTAGCCGGCCTTATCTGCCATAATATATATCTTTTAGTATATTTATTATTAGATTTGTGTTAGGACTGCCTCTTATGTTAAGATCCCATTCTTGTCGGACGTTATAAGCCGAAATCGGCCTGCCATCAACACCCGACGGCCGATTTCCTAGGCTACGCATATCTGGTTAAAGAATGATATCTTTTCATAAGAATCATCGGAGTACTAGCCAATCCATTGTTAGCTTTCCAGTATCGGCTAGGTTATCAATATATATATTTATTATCCTTCACTGTATTTGGGTTAAGCGACTGATGTTGTCTCGGTATAGCCGATCCATTCCAGTCGCTTGGCTTAAATATATTTTAGGATAGCAAATATGTGCTCATGGATTCCCTCAGCCGATCCAGTGAGGATCTAACCTAACACTTAACGCATATTTCCTGTTTTTTCTTGTTGGTTAACAGATCAAACCAACTGGCACGCCCTGCACCGCACAGGCAGCCGAGAAGGACCTGCACTGGAGCTAAGCAGATCTCCTAGGCCAGCGCGTGAGAGAAATTTCTCATCAACACGCTTCTTGGCACGCCCAGTGGGACTTTCTCTGTCGGCTCGACTCGGACGCATAGACTCAGCCGGCAAGATGGTCGACTCAAAGAGCCCCAATGTTTCCCAGGACAACATCGTGCCTGTGAAGATGGAGCAGTTATCGGCTGAGCAACAAGCCGATTACAAGAAGATGGTGGAAGAGCTCCAGGCCAACTACTTGCGATCTTTCACCCAAACAAGATTCGGGGCTGTGCATCAAAAGTATAAATTCAGCATGGACGAGCTCAAGGCATCCTCCTCTGGTGGGTCAAAGGGCAAACAGAAAATGGAGGAGCCGATTCAGGAACAAGACGATTGGGCCCTGCATACCTTGCAGGACCGAATTGATTCAGTCGTTCACCACGCGCTGGTCAACCAAAGTAGCATCCTGGTCAACACTCTCAACAACATGATCGCTACCGTGGTCGACGCCAAGATAGCCGACCAGCTACAACGGGGGCCGACGTACTTCACAAACAGCCAGTTTCCTGGGTATAGGACGTTGGTCACCCAGAATCGGCCGATCCCACCGCCAACACAACCGGGGCCGCCAGGAGGGATCCTCGGCCAGCCGAATCAACCTGAACCGGCTACAAGGCCAGCGATTACCATGCTGAACCGACAGCAACCGCTGCCCCAGGATCAGATTGCTAACATGTTCAACGACAATCGGCAGTCAAAGCCGATTGCCCATATTGACCCGGACAGACGATACAATGTCGGTGGCCGACAGTTGTTCCCGGGACCACCAACGCCACCACCGGCGCATCGACCGCCTCCCGTTGATCACCACTACCAGTATCAAGGAGGCCGCCAAGACAATCACTACAGGCCTCAGACACCATCGAGGACGACCTAGTGAAACTAGCAATCTCACCGGACCAAGCTATTTTCGACAAGCCCGAGGGGACCGAAAATCGGCACTTGAAGCCGTTGTACGTCAAAGGGTTCGTCAACGGCAAGCCAATGTCCAAGATGCTAGTTGATGGGGGAGCTGCAGTCAACCTCATGCCTTACGCAACGTTCAGAAAACTAGGCAAAGGAGCCAAAGACCTGATAAAGACCAATATGGTGCTCAAAGACTTCAGCGGCAACCCATCAGAAACCAAGGGCGTCCTGAATGTCGAACTGACCATCGGCAATAAGACTGTGCCCACAACATTATTTGTCATCGACAGGAAGGGGTCTTACAGCCTGCTGCTCGGAAGGGACTGGATACACGCTAATTGTTGTGTTCCTTCTACAATGCATCAGAGCCTGATCCAATGGGACGGCGACAAGATTTGAGATCGTACCAGCCGACAGGTCAGTTAGCGTCGTCAGTGCCGATTTGCCGCTTTGGAAAATCGAAGGCATCGATTGTTTGTCTGGAAAAATCTGGCAAGCCGATTTTCTAAATGTGTCCAATTCTACAATACAGCCGATTGGAGATGACGAGCCGCAGCTGCTGCTCTGAGCAAGACATGGTGGAGGGCTCAACCGTCTTCGGCATGGACATCGCAGACGAAGACGATGGCAAGCTCGGGCAAGGTTTCACGTCGGCTGACGAATTGGAAGAGATCGACATCGGCTCTGGTGACAAGCCGAGGCCGACGTATATTAGCAAAAATCAATCTCCCCATTGTAGATCCCAGCTTATTGGTTTGTTAAAAGAATATAAAGATTGCTTTGCTTGGGAGTACTTCGAGATGCCCGGCCTTAGCCGATCAATAGTGGTCCATCAACTGCCGATTAAGGCAGGCTATCGGCCGTTCAAACAGCCTCCCAGGAGGTTTAAGGCCGATATGTACGATGCAATCAAAGCTGAAATCACTCGGCTATATGATGCGGGATTCATTCGGCCTTGCCGATACGCCGAGTGGGTCTCAAACAATGTCCCAGTGTTGAAGAAAAACGGTAAACTTAGGGTATGCATCGATTTTAGAGATCTAAACAAGGCAACCCCTAAGGATGAATACCCAATGCCAATAGCCGATTTGCTCGTCGATGCCACTTCAGGCCACAAGATTATTAGTTTTATGGACGGCAATGCAGGCTATAATCAAATATTTATGGCCAACGAAGACATCCATAAGACTGCTTTTCGTTGTCCCGGCGCAATCGGCTTATACGAATGGGTGATAATGACATTCGGCCTGAAGAATGCTGGGGCAACATATGAACGGGCCATGAACTACATTTTTCATGACATGATCGTCTCACTAGTAGAGATCGAAATTGACGACGTGGTTGTCAAGTCTAGGGAGATAGAGGGCCATATAGCCGATTTGAGGCAAGTGTTAGAGCGGACGAGGAAATATGGCCTGAAGATGAACCCACTTAAGTACGCGTTCGGCGTATCGGCCAGACAATTCTTGGGTTTTCTTGTTCATGAAAGAGGGATTGAGGTCACACCAAGGAGCATAAATGCTATCAAGACAATTCAGCCTCCGAGGGACAAGAGGCAACTCCAATCTTTGATCGGCAAAATCAATTTCATCAGGCGGTTCATAGCCAATCTCTCAGAAAAGATGGAGCCGTTCACGCCACTGCTTCGGCTGAAAGCCGATCAAACATTCACATGGGGGGCAGAGCAACAAAAAGTTTTGGACAACATTAAAGATTATCTGAGTTCCCCTCCAGTTTTAATGCCTCCACAAAAAGGGATATGTACCTATCAGCCGACGACAAGTCAATCGGCTCCGTTTTGATCCAAGAAGTTGAGGGCAAAGAAAAAGCCATCTTCTATCTCAGCCGACGGTTACTAGACGCAGAAACAAGCTATTCGCCTTTGGAGAAGCTATGCCTATGCCTCTATTTTTCATGTAAGAAGTTAAGGCATTATCTGCTATCCAACAAGTGCACAATAATCTGCAAAGCCGATGTAGTTAAGTACATGCTATCGGCTCCTGTGTTAAAAGGAAGAATTGGGAAGTGGATCTTTGCGCTAACAGAATTTGATTTAATGTATCAGGCACCCAGGGCAGTCGAAGGACAAACTAGTCGATTTCATTGAGGAGCACAGAAATGATTCGATCGGCTTAATTATGCCTTGGACTTTGACATTTGACGGCTCGGTTTGCACCAATGGCTGCGGCATCGGCTTAGTCATTATTTCACCCAGGGGGGCAAGTTTCGAATTTGCTTTTGCTATCAACCCCCATGCTACAAACAATCAAGCCGAATACGAAGCCGTCCTTAAAGGATTACATCTACTCAAGGAAGTTGAAGCCGACGCCATCGAAATAATGGGAGATTCATTGTTGGTCATCAGCCAATTATCAGGAGAATACGAATGCAAAAATGATGCGATGATGTTCTATTATCAGCAATGCCAGGAGTTAATGGACGGTTTTCGGCTAGTTACTTTGAAACATATCCCCAGAGAGCAGAACACAGAGGCCAATGATTTAGCTCAAGGGGCATCAGGCTATCGGCCGATGTTGAAAGAAATTGACATAGAAGTTGTCGCCATTACAGCCGATGATTGGAGGTTTGAAGTTTACAGCTATCTCAAAAACCTCTCTCAATCGGCTACAAGGAAATTAGGATACAAGGCGTTGAGATATGTTTTGCTCGATGAAGATCTGTACTATCGGACGATTGATGGTGTGCTACTCAAGTGTCTGGGAGCCGATCAGGCTAAAGTGGCCATCGGAGAAGTGCATGAAGGGATATGTGGCACACATCAATCGGCCCACAAATGAAGTGGCTGCTTCGTCGAGCAGGATATTTCTGACCGACCATGCTGGAAGATTGTTTCAAACATTACAAGGGTTGCCACGATTGTCAGAAATTTGGCGCCATACAACGAGCACCATCGTCGGCTATGAACCCAATTATTAAGTTGTGGCCGTTCAGAGGATGGGGCATCGACATGATCGGCCAGATCAATCCACCTTCAAGTAAAGGGCAAAAATTTATTCTAGTGGCGATAGATTATTTCACAAAATGGGTGGAGGAAGTTCCTCTGAAAAAAGTGGATTCTAAGGACGCAATCGAGTTTGTCAAAGAACATATTATCTATCGATTTGGCGTTCCACAAACGATAATAACAGACCAGGGATCTATCTTCGTATCGGATGAGTTTGTTCAGTTCGCCGACGGCATGGGGATCAAGCTACTCAACTCTTTGCCGTACTGCGCACAGGCCAATGAGCAAGCTGAAGCTTCAAATAAAAGTTTGATTAAATTGATTAAAAGAAAGATCTCTGAGTACCCCAGACAATGGCACAGCCGATTAGCCGAATCACTGTGGGCGTATCGGATGGCATGCCACGGATCAATTCAAGTCCCTCCGTACAAGCTGGTCTATGGGCATGAAGCGGTGCTACCATGGGAGAGCATCGTCGGCTCAAGGCGCATTTAGCTACAGGATCAACTCACAGCCGACGATTACTATCACTTGATGGTGGATGAATCAGAAGACTTAGTTTTATCCAAGATGAGGGCCTTGGAAAAAGTTACAAGGGATAAAGAACGAGTAGCCAGACATTATAACAAAAAAGTGGTGCCTAAATCTTTCGAGGAAGGCGAACTCATTTGGAAATTGATACTGCCGATTGGATCCAGGGATAACAAATTCGGCAAGTGGTCACCAAATTGGGAAGGGCCTTTCAAGATCCACAAATGCGTCTCTAAAGGAGCTTACATGCTAGAAGGATTAGACGGAGAAGTATTTGGAAGGGCTCTTAATAGAAAATACCTGAAGAAATACTACCCAAGTGTATGGATCAACTCATGATTCGGCTCTGGTTGCTTAGCCGATTTATGACAGCCGATGTCTTGCTTCAATAAGGCATCACCTTTAGGCATTTTTATGCAACATTTGTCCCTAAGTGTTCTACGATCGGCTAACGATTGGCTGATAGCGACAGCAGTGATGCGCAAATGGCTTGGATTCACAATTTTGTTGACACCGAAGCTATCAACAAAATTTGGGGGGCATATACACACACGAGCCGATTACAAAATTGGGTGTCAGGAAATTCTAAATTTTTTAAGCTTCACAATCGGCAGTTAATATAAAAGTGTTTTAAGTGATTGGGATCGACGACTGTAATTTAAGTGTTAAGATCGACGGTTGTGGTGTGGTTTCGGAATCGGCAAACGTGATGAGACACGGACGGCTAGGGCCGATTTCAGCATAAGCAATTAAGAGTTGACAGTCATACAAAGACACTACATGCGGATGGAGCCGATCTCATCCACAAGCACGGTTGCAAAAGATTGAAAAAATATATCACACAAGAGCCAGAGCCAATTACAAGAGTTGAGCAGTTGATCAGAAGTTAAGGCACATTGCAAAAGTTCAACGAATATATCACATAAAGTAGTAGCCGATTTCAGAACGCTAAAATTTTATAAGTTCATTGTTTCAAGAAATCAGCTATGGCCGACAGCGCCGTCCGCCTAATCTGATCCACTTCCTCAATGGCCTTGACGTCGTCGGCCTCAGACCCAGCCACCGGCCGGATGCCTTTCACCAGATCCCGGAGATGTGCCACGGCCGCCTTGATACTTTTGCATTGAGCATCGATCTCAGCTGGCAGCCCGGCCATGTACTCCTTGTAGACGTCGATCTCGTTCGTGACTTGAACGAGATCGGCCATCAGCTGGTCTTGGCATGAGAGGAGCTGCTCAAGCTTGGCCGCCGGCTCGGTTTTCAGGCGGTCGAAGGCGGCCTTCTGGCTCTCGATGGCTTCCTTGGTCGACTGGAGGGTGGCCGACCGCATCTAGTTCTCGCGACGGTCAGCTATCCGCTGCCGTGCCCGCTCGTATTTGAGTTGGTGGGCTTCCAAGAATGTGGCCGGCACGATGGCATCGGCTAGAGCTTCCGGCAGCTGGCCTTGGATCTCCTTGAAGCGTGCGCGGATTGAACCGCTGTCGACCACCAGCGCGTCTAGCGAGGCTTCCAGCAGTTGCCGATGTCAGCTAGGGTGGCCCTCAGGTCCTCGGCCGGCATCACCAGCGCCTCCTCGCCAATCTCGCCGGATTCCTCTAACTCCGACAGGTCAAAATTGAGGAGGTCGGCTATGTTCTACAAAGAGAAAGATGATTAGAGAATGATGAGTTGGCGAGCCGATCATAAAATTCAGTCGGCTTACCATAGGCACCGGAGTCGGAGCGGCGGCTCGGCTGGTTCGCCGCCGGCGGCCGCCGTCGCCGCCGCCCACGGCAGTCACAACATGCTCACTGGACGCCTGGGGGGCAGCCGACGGAGATCGTGGGGGCTGCAAAAGAAAGGGTTAGCGGTCAAGTTGGCTAAGTTCTACAAATCAAGTTGCGAGAGACGGTTACCGATGGCACATGACATGGAGTGCGACCGGCCAATTTCTTGACCTGAGAAGAATCATTCAGTCAGATGCAAGTGATGTCATCGTATGGCTGAATTTGATGAGATAAGGGCTTACCGGCCGATTTTTCGCTGGGGGACATGGAACCGGCGGGACGTCGGCTGGAGCATTGACGGATTCATGGCTAGAGCTCTCAGGTTCAGCCGCTGCTCCAACAGCCGCCGGCATCTCCTCGCTAGTGACGGCGTCGAGGAACTACGCGACGCTCGGGTCCAAGGGAGGAAGGCTATCGGTCGGCGCGATCGGCTTCTTCTCCTTCAGCCTCTTGGGGACAGGCGCGGCCGATGGCTGTACGGGAGGCGCGGCCCTTTTCTTGTGAGCGATCGGCTCGCGCACTTGCCCACGCAGCAAAGATGCCAGCTTTGGTGCTCCCCAGCCGATCGCCGACAGAGCGAGGCCACCCCCATCCAGAACACCTAGACGGTATTCGATGGGGAGCCCGGAGTCACTCACCGTCGGCTGCTCCGTTTCGGTCTCCTACAAGTCAGAGGGCAAGTGTTAATTGGCTATATCGGCCGATGTTAAAAAGGAAAAATCATTTGGAGTTTGAAGCTTACCGAGGGGATCTCTTCGGGCAGGAGTAGATCGACGTAATGAGATGACCGCTGGTGGAAGATGTGTCGTTTGATTTTGGCCCACCATTGGTCATTGGCCGCGCTTTTCTTGAGCGCCAGGGTCATCTCGCCGATGTTGCCGAGGAGAGGGCCGGCTATGTTCAGCAGCCGATGCATTATCAAATCCTGGCTCACCACTCCCCTCGTCTCAATCTTGTCGGCATAGTAGAAGCCGACGGGCAGTTGCCCAAGACTGAACTGTCTCGCAGCCGACACCGGGTAGTAAAATTCATAACTTTTGGCCACTGATCGGCCCTGGTGGATCCCGGTCAGCAGGATGCAGGGGGACAGCGCAGCGATGAACAACTCCCAGCACCTTGGGTTGTCGGCTGAATTGATGTCTTCCCAATTGAAATCGGCCGGCAACTCAAACATTCCCCGGTCCCGGTAAAAGTACCAGGCGCGGTTCTCGTGCGATAGCCCGTCGTACAGGGCAATGAACCATTCGGCCAATAGGTTGGCTGACTGCTTTGAGCCCGTATGAGCAGCCGCTGCTTCTCCATAGCTCATGCATCTGGTGGTGGTGATCTGGTTGCCGTCTTCGTCCTCGATCGGCTCCAGCCTTGGGAAAACAGCCTCAGTCAGAGGGAGCCGACCTGCTATTTTCTGGGTCGCCAACACCAGCCAGATCTGCAAGAACCACCAAGGGCCGCCAGTGTTGACTTGGGCGTTGGCGACTATCTTCGTGGTGGCCTGATGCAGCATCTGATACAAGTAGCCAAGGAGATATTTCCCCAGCGCGAGCTTGCTCCCATCGGCCAGGAGTTCGGCTACGACCTGCCAGTTGGCGGTCGGCTTGCAGCTCGATCCACAGAACAAGAACTTCTCAAGCCACATCATCAGAAACGCGACGTGCTCCCTGTGGCCGACTGATCCGTCCTTCATGTTCTGAGCGATGAAGCTGCTCCACCCGCCGATGGCTGCGTCGGTGGTCGGCCACGACTTGAAGGTCCCGTTCCAGTGGGCTAGGGATGGCTTGTTGGTGTTGTCAGGGATCCGGTTGGTCTCGGCTATAATCACATCGGCTGGGTCAGTGTTGCCAATGGGGCCGAGAAAATACCTCTTTTCTTGGGTCAAACTGGGGATGACCACTTGGTGTGACAGGTGCTACAGTTTGAAAGAGCAAAAAAGCTAATCAAAAATGGCTAAATGCTAAAGTTTGAAAGAGAAAAAAAATACTAATCAAGAACGACTAAAGGTAGGATGAATGCAACAAGGCTGGAAGTATGGCTGGAAAAGTAAATCCAAAGAAAAGGAGTTCTGGACCGACGGGTGTACCTCAGGGAACTCGATGACAGCGACGGCCGGTGCAGCGGCGATGGCTGGTGCGGCGACGGTGGCCGGTGCGACGGAGGCGCTCGACGCGGCGGCGGTGTTGGAAGCCATCGGTGTTGTCGAATACGAGAATGGGTCCTGATCTGCGAAGGGCACTGGAATCTGATGAAGGACGCCGGTGAACCGCCGGAGAGGAGAGAGGAAGCGAAAGCTTGTTTGCGAAGTGTTTGAGTGGGTTTTGAAAGCGTAATCGTTTCGGTCGAAGCGAAGGGCTATTTAAAGGGCACTCACTGCAGCCGAAGCGGTTTAGGTTAGAAAAGAGCGAGAATTTGAACATGCAACAAATCCGTAACACTTCGTATCACGGACTTGGGGGCATGTGTTAACACCTAAATTTTTAATTGAATCCCGAAGTCCTGGCAAAGGTGAAACAGAATCGGATCGGCTGGTTTGACGGAGAAACACAGACCGCATCGGCTGAGAAGCGATCGGTTGCGATGCCAGTCGGCTAAGGTTGAATCGGACAAGAGCGGCCGATAGCCGATTCTAGGTTCAGAGAAGATAAAACCGTTTCTAGTGCAGATGTTTGAAGATAAACAGAAGATTCGGTTATCAGCTTGTGCGTTAAAAGTTATTGCCATCTATGGATAGAGTCCTCTAACGGTAATTATATCTGTAAATTAGGAGTTTGTTTAAACTGTTCGTTGTAATGCGGCGTGGGTCCTTCCCGGGATATCGTCATGTTTTAAATAGTAGTTTAGATAGAGTCCAGGGTTTGTACAGATAATGTTATCTTGGGTATAAATAGGACCCGAGACCCCCTGTAATACAACACATCACAATCAATCAAACAACCTTCGGTGCATCGCCAACCTTTTTCTTCAGACGAGCAATTGATTTGGCTACGGGCAGCATCGTTTCGATCCCCAAATCCAGGTAAATGCATGTCAGTAGTGGTATGTTCTGCTGATTCTAGTGCTTCCATCGTAATTACACATTAGATTCAGGAGTTTATACTGCGCTATTTATCATATATCGCATATAAATTGGAGCAATGTTTAGATCTATCCTGCCATTGGCCAGTTCTATCAAGAACCCGCAGCCAATAAGGCTAGATCTAAAGGTTAGCTAGTTTATATGCGGTATCCACCGTCTCGAGAGGTATAAATCAGCTACAACAGATCAGGTTGTTCTTTTTATACTTAATGATGCATCAATGTTGAACTATTAAGTCGTTTTTAGAACTTCCAATGATCTGTTCGGTTAGATTTATATGTTTAAGAGACAGCGACGGGGTTTTAGCCGGCCTTATCTGCCCTAATATATTCTTTTAGTATATTTATTATTATATTTATGTTAGGACTGTCTCTTATGTTAAGACCCCGTTCTTGTCGGACGTTATAAGCCGAAATCGGCCTGCCATCAACAGCCGACGGTCGATTTCCTAGGCTACGCATATCTTGTTCAAGAATGATATCTTTTCATAAGAATCATCGGAGTACTAGCCGATCCATTGTTAGCTTTCCAGTATCGGCTAGGTTATCAATACATATATTTATTATCCTTTACTGTATTTGGGTTAAGCGACTGATGTTGTCTCGGTATAGCCGATCCATTCCAGTCGCTTGGCTTAAATATATTTTAGGATAGCAAATATGTGCTCATGGATTCCCTCAGCCGATCCAGTGGGGATCTAACCTAACACTTAACGCATATTTCTTGTTTTTTCTTGTTGGTTAACAGATCAAACCAATTGACACGCTCTGCACCGCACAGGCAGCCGAGACGGATCTGCACTGGAGCTAAGCAGATCTCACAGGCCAGCGCGTGAGAGAAATTTCTCATCAACAATGTTATATTTTTTATTTAATGTAAAGTATTGGAAAGAACCACTTTAAGGGAGATAATATGATCTCAGATATGTTATTTAATTGTAAGTATTGTTAACAACTAGTTTAAAGGAGTTAATTATGTTTTACATTAATGTTTTGTATTATACTTATTAAATTATATTAGTATTATATTTATTAATGTAAATATATTATCTTCAAACTAGTAAACATGCATTGTTTGACTGGCAGGCAGTCTCAACAGTCTCGGAGAGGGTTATATAATATACGTTGCTGTAGTTCAAACAAGAAACATGTGTAGCCCAGTGCTTAGGTGCAGCGCTTGTGACCGTGAGGTCCCACGTTCAACCTTTGCCTACACGTGATTTTCCAATTTAATTCTCTGGTTTTGTTTTTGTTGTTTGTCAAAAATTCAAACGTAGTTTTCAGGATTTTAAAAAAAAATCAAAAAGTTCGTTTTTGCTCTTTGTCCATCCGAGGTCGTTTAAAAAAATTCAAATTTCAATTTTTTGAAAATTCAAACGTAGTTTTCCTTGACAAGAGTATTTCAAATAAAAAATTAAAAAGTTGTAAACTACAAAGATGTATAACTTTTTGGATCTACAACTTTTATTTTGGTTAAAAATCAAATTTCAAATTTTTGAAAATTCAAACGTAGTTTTCGTTGACAAGAGGATTTCAAATAAAAATCAAAAAAGTTGTCAACTACAAAGTTATATAATTTTTTGGGATCTATAACTTACATTTTGATTGTTTCTCCATCTGAGATTGTTCGAAAAGACCAAATTTCAAATTTCAACTACAATGTTCTATAACTTTTCAAGATCTACAAATTTTATTTGGGTCATTTGTTAAATACCATAGTAAAAAAATAAAAAAATGCACATAGGAGCCACTTGAAGACAATAATATTTTAAAAATTATAAGTTATAACACATCATTCTTATTATATAAAATACTTTTTGACATACTATGTTTTTCATATATTTATGATGACTGCAATTGGTGGTTTTGACATGAAAAAAATGTCACAATATAGAATTTGACTACCTTTAAGACGTTTTTTATAACGTTTATTTAGTTATATCACTAAGTTGAAATGTTTTTAAAGAAAATGTCATAAAAAAGTTGATTTAGTGACCTTTTGATCAAATGTAATGCCATAAACGTCATAAACCCACACATTTCTTGTAGTGGGTGAAGATTTGGGTGCGCAACTTCTAAGCCGGATCAACTTCACGGAAACCCTAGTCCACGTCCGAACCAAACCCTAGCCGTGCATCGCGTGCTAGCACACAGGTGTTCAGTGTTCCTTCCCTGGATGTGTGGATATCGGTAGAGACATCGCTATGTTGCGGTGTAAATCGGCGACATCGGAAGATCCTTGAGTTTCAACTAGCCGACCCGTTTATTTGGTACTTGGAAGTTGGACCGGTCAAGCAGATCAGAACAGCTTCGGCGAGATCAGGCGGACTGAAGCGGCATTGGCGCGATCGGGCGAATTGGATCGGCATCGACGTGGTCGAGCGAATCGGGCCGAGGTCGGCGAGGTGCAGTCCCAGGTCTACAAGGAGGTGCTCGAGGTCGACTAGACTTTGATCGGCTATTTCCGCTGCACTGCGCGTCTTTTGGTAACATTCTATAGACCCTTACTTGCAAGTTTTCCTGGATTGTGTGGTAGAAAAAAATGTTTTATGTTATCGTAGCCTACGTGTTTTCCTTCATGTAAGGCAGGTTGGAAACATGCTTTAATGTGTTCTATTGGCTTGGAAAAGCAAAGATGTTCCTACAGAACATTCTTGAAAGAACACACCTATATGAGTCTGATTGTCTAACGTCCCAGTCTATGAGAAGTGGGGGTTCTCTAGTAAACTCATGAAGAGACTAAGGAGTATGACGCATATGCTCCACCCGCAGGGTAGACTACTGACGGTCTAGTACTGGTTATAACTTTAAGTAAAGCTCGTTCACACAAAACTTACATTTCAAGGCTTAGTCCATTGTTCAAGTTGTGAATGAGTGTAGCTTGAAGTTTTAGGCAAGAGTTCAACTTAACAGTCCTTGCTGAAACGCTAGTATATCAAACAGTAGTGAGAAACAGACAAATTTCTAAATGGACATTTAAGATCTAGTGGGGGATTGTTGGAATTAATGGGCTAAGCCCAAATTACTTTTAGCTAATTCCAAGGAAAATCTCAAAATCCCTTGTAGGCCCATGTATGGCATGGCACGCGGGTACTACTTTTTTGTGGAGAATCCTAATCGGATACGCTGCGAGCATTGCCTTTTCTGTGGAGAATTCTAACCGGATACGCTACGGGTGCTACCTTTTTTGTGGAGAATGCTAACTAGATACGCGACAGGTCATCGGTGGCAAAATCTCTATATATTCGCATGCACGCAGTTGTCATGGTATGGCTCCAATCTAGAGTTTTGCCACGTTCTCTCTGCTGCGTCGCCGCCATCATCTACCCTATCCCGCCATCGGTGTGCATGTCACGTCCGGAAATTTATCCAAACATTCCAGACTATCTTGTGCATTAAACCCCTGTCCAGGAATCAACCAGGGTACACAAAATGACAAATTAATACACAGATCCAAACATAAAAATAAAGCATAAATATACTTACAGCAGAAGCACTTAGTCCTCACACCCAAAAAGAAACAGCAGCAGAAAAGAAAGACGATCCTAGCGGAGCTTCAGCTCCACTCCACAGGCAACTCCACTGGGGTCTGAGCCTTTATCCTCTAACACCATCTTCAACTCAGAAGCACTACACTTCTTAAAGGGAAAAAATAGCAAGGCTGAGTACAACCATCGTACTCAACAAGCCACACCAAGGAATGTAGACATGCAAGGGAAGACCAAGGGTGGCTTGGGCTATTTTGCAGAAAAGCAGTTTCAAAACCCTTATAGTTTAAAATCAGTAAAACAGTTGAGTATTTAAGTCAATATTGAATCTTCACTAAACAACGTTGTCCCACGTTGAACAGGCCCAACCATTCCATCTGAACTAAACAGTTCCATTAAGTCCAATTATTAAAGATGAGACTAATCATGGTGAATCTGGTTGATCGCCCAAAACCGCGGACACTACTATTCGAACAGTTTTACTCTGATCAGAGGTGTGCAAATTTACCCATAAGACACGATTCCACACATGTTACCATGCCCCGAAGTATCGCCATAATACTACAAAGGGAAAAATCGTGACAAGACCTTTCGCATAACCTCCTCCTAACCAATCGTACCACACCAAGGTTTCACCCCCACCCCTCAAAAGTCAATAGGCAGCCCCCGAGTGCCGCAGTGAATTCGGAAGCCAATCAACCCTTAAAACCGGGGTTGACCGAACTCCATCACACCCATCCTTGCTAGGGAATGTCGGCCAGTGGAAAGTTATACTATAAGTCCAGCAGTTGTCCATTCTTATTTACGGTAAGCACTTCCAGGGTTTCTAGGAAATGATTTATTACATAATTTTTAATCTTAAACAAAAATCGAGGCGTGACAGTGCACCAGTGACTGGGAGAGAAGATATCTGAAGCCATCGTCCTTGCAATCCTACACCAGAAGAGGGCGAATAAGGTTATTGGGAATCGCTTTGTGCGACTACTCAACCTGGCGTGTTTTCCTGTTTCATCGGCTCGACGTGAACGTCTTCGTCAGCTACATTTGCGGCACGTTCGTGTCGTCAACCGCGTCACATCTGTTCCAACTATGACTCATACATCTAGAAACGCTCGGTACGCGTCCTATCATATTGTTGTGATCATGGTTGTGAATCTTGTGTTGATCTGTATATTAGTTCCTATAATAATTTTGATATGTTTAATTCGGAATTTATTTAAACGATTGTCTAATATCTCAACACGAGGTATGAATATAAGTACTGCTTATTGTTTAACTGTGGCTGTGTTATTCTCTCGGTGTAGAGGCCAGGTTTTTAATCCATTTTTTTTAAAAAAAAATGATGCGTCGCTGCAGGATTAGATGCCTGCCTGCGTTATGGCCGTACAGTGTACCGTTTGGCTTGGTTGCTTAGTGCTTCTATTTTTTATTTAAATTGTCAAACTAATTAAGCACACATGATGAGTATATTCACGCTTGATTTCACTATGTGTTCACCGAGTTTTGATTACCCACACGAACGTAGTTACGAATTGCTAAAAAAATATCGGCCGGTTTTTCACTCTGAAAATACTTTTAACTTCTAACTGTCGGATTGTCTTGAGATTCAATGAAAAAAATTGTTAGCGCATGCTGAATTAAGGAGTCGACCAACGACATGCTTCATGAAAACCTCCCCTTCTAGCAAATAGGCCACGCACAATCTAGTTAAAATATAATTACATTCTTATTATATTATAATCACATTTAAAAGTAATTAAAAAACCATCAAATTCCCCTATGCCCCTGAGGGGTTCGAAACTTCGAACCCGTCCGTAGCCTTCTGATTGGGTGGTGGATTCCACGACTTCAGGCTGGTTTGACCTTTAGTCGGTTTGGAGGGAAAACTTGAATTGAACCGGAAGTCGGCGTGCCCAATTGCTTGAATCCCTGGAGGCCTGGACCGGCCCAAGTTAAGCATTGGGTCCGGCTTTTTTCGTACCTGACCTGGCTAATACAGATTTGCACGCTGCTGCTGCTTAACACTGGCTATATACTTACTACAGTCCATCTGCTTCATAACATATGCTACATATGTTCTGCTCGCATTTGAGGTTAGAGTAGAAATGTGGAATACTTGGAGGATATAACATATCAAGAAAATGCTAACATTTTCTCCAATCATTTTTACTTACTTTATTATTAATACCATGATCATCTCAAAAATGCTAATATTTTGAAACAGAGAAAGTAGTTGAATTTAAGCCTATGACATGTTTGGAAGCTTCTAGTAGCTGCAAGCTCGCAGCTTCTCCTAAAAATATTTAGCTGCTAGAAGCTTTCTTAATCTGTAGTTATACAAATCTGCGGCTATAGAATAAAAAAATAAAGTGTATTCTTAAAAGCTGATTTTCAAATGATTTTTAAATTCAAATGCTTTTTAAATCTTAAGCTCCCCAAACGGCAAAGTATGCATTTCTTTGGACGGTGATGTCCGATGTAGTGGTGCACTGGTGCTACTGTATGATAAATTGAAGCTCCAGGGAACAAGATTGAACTACGGAAGCGATCAACATGTCAAGCCAAGTTCGAACAAGTCACAAGATTAGAAAATATACATATGGTCGCAGCTCGTGGAACGAGACACATTAGTCAAATGTGCATTGAACATGCAATAGCGATGGAAAACTTGCATTCGACATAATGTTGCATTCCACCGGTCTATGCCCCCAAAAAACAAACTTGAATAAAATGAAAAAAAAAAAGACTTCCATACAGGTCCAATGTATAGAGAAGGTGAAATCTATTAACGGGGCAATGGCCAAAAAAGACCCAAAAGGGAAAGAAAAAAATATTATGAACACCAAATAGTTGCTGTCCTCTAGCACTCCCTGCTACACCTCCCTGCACATTCTACGTATTACCAGTCCGCGCTGTAAAGCATCGTAGGCAGGCGGCACTTTGTCAACAAATCACATCAGTCTTAAGGGGCCAACGCCAATGGTTGATGTTGGCAACAAGTGAATATAGTAGAAGGTTATGTAAGAGTCCGTGCACATTCCGCTCGCCTATTGCAACTCTGGCGGTATCTGTACAAAATCCCTGATTTCTTGCACGCAAGTGCGGGAGTGACTGATTAACCGAATCCAAAACCTTCATTCGCCTCATGAATAGCCAATAGCAACCTCTCCTGGAGCTGCTCTTTCGATGTGTACTCAGGAAGGTCTAGTTGGTTAAAGCTGCAGTGAGCAAGGCAGAAGAGTTGTCAGGACTGATCTCAAGTGAATATAAAACAACATTACTGGTACCCCTAAAATCCAGTAACCAACCAACAGGATTTTGATACCTTAATAGTGTCAAATGATTTTTTTAGCGTCAAAAGTGAGTACAGGGAAGATGGATTACCAAGTATGAGCTGAAGGCAGATGGTTGGTGCTTCCGTAGGCCTTGTGTATCTGGAATCGTTGTGGTCCAGATATTCCTTGGAGTGCACTAAAACCTTCCAGAGGTACCTACAGTTTTAACTCAAAAAGAATAAGAAACCAAATATAATATGCAAAAGTATCATTAAAGAATGAAATACAGCCCAGCCAAAGATTCAAAACATGCTGATCACATACGGGGTAAAAAAATCAGTAAGCTTTGGGGGAGAAACCAGACTAATCAGATAGAATCATGTGGACACTATAACACTTTTTTTAAGTAAAAAATACTTAAGAAACAGAGGGCTTCCCCACTTCATGAGGCATCATCAGCAGTACCTTTGAGGTGCCAGTAACGAACTGAAGGAACCGGGCTTTGTCCTCCTTGCTGAACCCTTGGACAATCTCCCAGAACCACTGAATGACTGGAGAAGCTATGCTGTAGCCAGAATATTCTGTATTTGCTTTTAGATCGTCCACTGAGATCGTAAGACACAAAACAAGTTAATTGATTGTAAGATAAAAAACAGATAATTCAACAGTCCTGAATCATGTGTGGTACTCACAGTCAATGTCTGGGAGTCCACTGATTAGCAGTTCAAGTTCTTTGTCATTAAAGATTGATATCAGCTCCTCAGGAATGAGCTCATTAAATCCCTCCATGAAAGATGTGATTTGAGGCCTAATAGCAGTGGTTAAACGATGTTCTGCAACCCGGTTCACATATTCATGCTTGTTCTCCTCAGTGACCTTGATGTTTCGGCCTCCAGGAATCAACTCATAATCAGTCACCTGCATTGATGGGCTCAGGACTAAGTTTCAAGCAAAGACAAGCCATAAGAAAAAGACAGACTGAGAAATGGGCTTATACCTCTGCCTTCTCATATAATATCCGCTTCTCCTCATCTGCATCCATGCTGAAGGAGAGGTCCAGAACATCGCTTATGTCATTCTGTACACAGAAATTAGAGTACATTATTACACATCTAAAAGGACAACTGAAAATTACCACCTAATAATCAAGAAGCTGAATCAACCATTGCACTGGAAAAAAGATACTTACCTCAAGCATCCATTTCAAATTTTTGTAGTATGCAGGATCAATAGCTTCAATGTCATGGTAAGTAACCTTGACACCTAGTATGTGCTTGTAGAAAGATCTCGTAAAATGGACATCCAAAAGTTGGCCATCGAATAGAGCTTTACCAACCTGGAGAGAGAGCTTTTAGAACCAATAACAATTGCACAAAGTAGAAAGCAAAAAACTAGGAGCAATGTCACTCACCACTCGCCCAACAAATTTGAAATATGAGAGGTGTTCAGTCTGATACACGGAGTTAGGGTTTGGTTGAAATGTCAAGTCATTTCCAACAGTTGTGAAAAGAAGGGCACCCTTATCAAAAATCACTCGTGATAGCAGCTGATACCATTCTCTTGTTAGTCCACCAGCATCAATGCCTTCTTCACCTTGGAAATGAACAGTCAGTCTCCCCTTCAAATCCTGTGGTGAGCGCATCCTAAGCTGGTTATAGGAGTCCTCCAAAATATATGCCCGGCGCACAGAAATTCTAACAGGGCTATGATGATGATCATGCTGGTGCTTAATTTTAGACCGGAAATATGCACGCTTGTTGTCAAATTCAATCAAGCGAGGGATTTTCAACATCAGAGAGAACGACTTCTCCAATAGCCCAGGGTTTTGGCGGATAAATGCATTCAACAATCTTCTGTGTTTCTCTGAGAACTTAACAAAAGCATTGTGCTTCTCATCAAGATTTGCATGGCTTCCAGATGATTTCTGCCCACCACTAGAAGTTGATGCATCCTCCATGTCAGATGTTGAAGCTTCTTGAATAGCATCAGGTTGCCCAGGGCGTAACTTCTCACATGTCACGAAAAATGATTCTATGTACGGTAATATGTTCTGAGTTCCGGCAGGCAATGGAGGTGCTACACCTGTTGTTAATGTAGCTGCATTTGCAGAAGCAGGACTTAGATTCGATACGTATTCTGAAGAGCTCTCTATTTTGCTTATGCAATTACTCAGCTCCAACCATAATGCATCCAATGCGGTATTAATTTCAGAAATTTGGGACAATGCATCAGAATGATCCTTTTCAGCAGGATGATCTGGATCCTTTTTCTCTTGCAGAGTGGTGACAAGAGAACTCAAAGCCTGCACAACTCTAAGAATTGCAGTACCATTGGCTGATGATGTGCTAAGAAGAGCCTTTTCAGAATCCTCATACAAGTGAAGCTCCTTCATTGCACAAAGCGTCAAATTTTGCATTGAATGTGCAAGCTCATTTATGAAATGGCAACAGAAGAAAGGAGCAAGAGCTACAATCTTTTTCAGAACTTCTGCTACCAGGAGATACGCATTGTCTGACAACCTGAAAAGACAAGGACCACCATTTCTTTTGTTGGTCATGATAAAAATAACAGCAGAGACAAATATATGAAAAAGTTACAGTTCTGCCATCTACGTTTCTAAAAAGAAAAACAGATCACAGAGAATGAAACAAAGGACAAGAAAATGCTGATGCAACTAGCAGCCTGGTTTCTTATCATCTATTCCATGAAGACCTAAACAACATATCCAGAGAAGAATCAAACTTATTCAATTCTGCAATGTAAGTTGAAACCCACCATATGCACAAGTACTAAAACTAAGAGAAGTAATGTTGCAACAGCTGCATTTATGGTTTCCTCAATGTGTTTACACTATGAAAGTAATAGAAGCAACTAGGAGAAAAAATGGATTGTAAGCAATTCACCAAAATTGGAAAAGTTCATACCCATCATGTGCAAGCAGTGAACATAGCAGTCGAAGCTCTGCTTGGGGAAGACTGTACAGAACTTTTTGCAGGCTACTTTCACTATCAACAGGAGGGGGTTTGTTACTATCCTCAGCATTGGACTTTGATCCAGATGATCCAGCAACATTTGCACCCTCTAGGGCATCTTGCATTGCATTCTCAGGTCCAGATGGTTTTTCAGATGCCGCTTCCAACTTAGCTTGTGTAATTTCATTCTCAGCATTGAGCATAACAACTTCGAGAAGGTTTAATAACTACACGAGTTCCAAAGATTAGGATAAATATGACTGGAAATTTTAATGGAAACCTATACATTTGTCGACAAATTTTCTCCTAAAAAATTGACAAATGTAAATATAGTACAACCGTAGTGTAATTAAATTGTAAATTGCATATAACTATAATGTAACTTGTACGTAACTTTCAAAAATCCCTCGGTTACATGCCGTTTTCATGAAAAATAGGTCGTGGGAGCGAATCCCCTCACATGTGTGCACGCTGTAATTTTTTTCTTCCTCGTTTGCAAGAATCTTGAAGCAAATCTAACAGTTCAAAATTATGTGAAAGTTCCATACATGTTACATTATAGTTACATACAAGTTAAAATGTAATTACATTATGATTGTACTATAGTTACATCTATCAAATTTTTTAAGAGAAAATTTGTCGACAAATGTATAGCAAAACCAAATTTTAATAAAGAGCCACAACAGAAAATAAAAAAACGACAAAGAATGTGAACCTGTTCAAGATGAGCTACGCTCCTCATATAAAGTGGCTGATTCAATAAAGTTAAAAGTAGGACAAGTGCATAAGCATTCTGTTCACTGTCACCTTCCATAAGAACAGCCTTGCCACGCCTCTCATCGGGTGTTTTAGCATGGCAAGTTGGGGGGCAAGGGAACTCAAGAAATAGCAAGAGTTTAGCCACATTTGGATGATTTCTTGCCAAGTATGTCAAAGTTTCTAGAACACGACGAGAAACTAATGGAGGCACGCCTATTAACCACAATAAAGAAAATTAATTAACATCAACTACAATTCTCAACAAGGAAATGTTCAGTTAATTAAAAACAGAGACAATGGTAATTAGGTTACCATCTGTGGATTGAGGGCGTGAGTACGTGATGTTTGCATGGCACCCATATAGCCTAAATGGTGGCTCAGTTGCATCAATTGATTTCTTAGAAGAGCCCTGCAGATCAAGCATAAGCATGTCCACTAGAATTTGAACCAAGGACTTTCTGCTTTCCCTATGAGCACAAAGGTTCAACAGAAGCCTCTGCAATTGACCTTTGTACAGAGGCTGTAAACAATGGGTAGAGTTAGTAGTAGAAGATTTTTTTTCCCAGAGAACCAAAACACAGTTGAACACACAGAAGTGAATGAAATATTACCTGAACAACCCGGAGTAGCCGAATAAGAGCTTTAAGAGCATCCTTGTCAACAAGAGGAGATCCTTCCGTTTCAATTGGCTTGCTAGTTGGTTGTCGAGAGGAATCACCAGCATTTCTATCAGGGCCTGAACCAATTATGTCACCACGTCGAGAGGACTCACCTCTCCTGCCCCTGGAGTTCATGCCAAAAAGGGAGCCACTGTGATACCGATGAGCAAATCTCTCCCTTAACATGTTGGCTTCAGCAACTAGTGCAGGCGTAAGTGTAGCCAGTAGGGTATCTGGAGATGTTAAAAGCACCTGCAACATAAATCAACCATGAGATCTTGTTATGGCAAAGAAATGAAAAATGGGACAAGTACAGGACAAACTATACCTCCTCTCGAATTTCTGAAGGGAATGTTGCGATAATTGAAACAGCATCCATTTCAACTGGCTGTCCTTCTAATTCTTGTGACTGTTGCAACCTTTGCGCACGTTGTTGAGCTAGAACTTCTTCACGTATATCAGGAGGAAGCGCAGCAAGGAATTCAGGATCAATATCCCCATCATTCTGAGGTTGTTCATTAGAAGTTTGGGTCACTTGATTTTGACGTGAAGAAAGAACTTCAGCCCGTAAATCCTCTGGAAGAGCCTCCAAAAATGTAGGATCAATTGAGTCAGTGTCAGCAGCCCTGTTAGGCTCCTGATCCCCCTCATCGGCATTCTGATCAGATTCTTGATTCTGATTTTGAGGAACCTCACTGACACTCTCCAGAGATATATCTCTGCTGCTACCTAGCACAACACTTCCAGGTGGCCTCCTTGATCTCGAAGCTGCCTGCAAATCACCCAAAGGAAGCCTGTCTGAAGCACCGTGCCGATCACCATCATCATGCCCTTCAACACTTCCTATCTCCACCTCTAAACTTCTAAGGCTTTCCCCCAAAGTAGCTCCGCTACCGCTGCTTGCCTGGCTGACAGCTTCTACATCACGTACTACAGCATCACTGCGTTCATATTGCATCTCTGTGACATGCTCACTTGCACCAGACACATCTCTTTGAAGTGAATTGCTGGGAGGTGCAGGATCAGCACTTTGAGAACCATCTAACTCAGACCTTGCTGCCAGAGTGACTGCGTTATCATTGTTTTCATTTTGTTCTGTTGGTGCATCTCCTCCTGCCTCAGTTTCTGATTGATGCAAATGTTGCTGGTTGGATTGGTCATTTTCTTCAGTGCCACCAGTAGGCGTACTCTGGTCATCAGGTTGTTCAGGGGTGGGCCGTCTCAACTGAGAAACCAGCAGCTCCTCAATGCCTTCAGGTACTGCAGGAGCAGCTAATCCAGTGCGTTGGGGACTGTCATCTAGCCACATATTAAAACGGTGTCCACTCCGGCCACTTCGCAGGCTCCGGAAAATTGCATCCAAGCGGGAAGAACTATTATCATGATTCCGATCAGAGAAGGCCATCTCAACTAAATTTTCTGAAAAAAGGTAATTTGCATTAATGATGTATGCCACAATTGGTACCATCTAGGTACCAGTAACATATTAGATAGTAAAAAATCATCAGGCAGGTGTTTACTAGTTTGCCAATGAATGATTACATGGAACAGAATCAACATGAACAGGTAAGGAAAAAAGGCATACCTTGTTGTCTCTGCTGTGGAAGGTGTAGCACCGAAGAAGGCTCCTCCAAGAGCGGGTGGTCAAAAACACCATGATCGCCTGCTCTCCCAAGAAGGTTATATATAGATGTACTACGGCCTTGCCGTCTTGTTCCAAAAATGTCCAACGGCATTACACGTAGTGTATCCCCAGACAAATTGTTGCTTCCCCCAAACACCTCAATATGGTCAAACACATTAATTCCATTAATACCCTCCTCGAGGCGAAGAATGACTCCTTCCTCATCCTCATCCTCATCATCATCTTCTTCCAGCAGATCCTCGTCAAACTCCTCTTCATCCATCTCACGGTCCTCCTGATCTGTGTCAGGATGAGACATTTGATGGGCGTCATCCTCCTCCAGGTTGTTATTCTCTTCATCCTCATCCTCATCTTCATCTTCATCAACCTCCTCACCATCATCGGCTGACATGTCCTCATCACTGTCCTCGTCATCATCAGCCATATCATCCTCTCTATTTCGTGGAATTTCAAATCTGATTTCCATTGTGGACTCATTTGGAGTTTCATCTTCAGCAATCTCATGCATAAAGTCATCTTCACCATCACGAGTAAATCCTCCATCCAGATCACGGTCATGGTCCATCTCATCAGCCACTGAATCTGAACTTTGTGAAGTTTGAACAGCATTGAAAGCTTCCCTATGATCAGTAACCATTTCAGTGGGTTGAGTTGTGTCAAGAGCTTGGAACCTATTTGAAGATGGGTCTAGATTGCTCTGGTCAGACGCAATCTTTGCTGAGTTCTCCCCTTTGGCATTCAAATCTGCCGAATGAACATGTTCCTTTGTAACAACCTCAAGGGCCTTAACAATAGCAGTTACAATCTTTGCTGAATCAGGATGGTCCAAATCTATAACTTGCAGTGTTTTTGATAAATACTGAACAAGACCAACTTCAACAAAAGTAACCGCAGATTCTGCTGACAAGGAGGAACCAGTTGGCGAACGGGCTGACAGAATATCGTTAAGCAAATCAACATATGCATTCATCCTTAATATTGGGGGTTTGCAACCAGAAGGGGAGTCCGTGAAGTCAACAAATATGCTGCAGATTTCAGAAAAGATCCTTTTTCTACCTTCTGCAGACCGAATAGATGAAGCCACCAAGAATTGATTAGCCCTTGTTGCCAATTTGTACCTCCAATCTCCATCAGCTTTCCTCTCTTTCTTTTGCTTTGTAGAATGCGGAAGGAAATGCTGCAGTATATGATTGAAAACCCCACCACTGCTAATACTGGTCCGGTTAGGACCACGTGCATTGCTCAAATCAACGTCACGGCGAAGAACAACTTGAATAGATGATGCATAGGTCAGAAGAACATCTGTTAGCAGCTTCAGAACAAATGCACTTTTAGCTAGAGATGCAGTAGCCTCTTGAATTGCATGCTTGGACTCTTCAGGTGTGACAGCAACAGCTTTACCTTTGCCTTTCGCTGAGCTGTCAATATCCATGTCTGTAGATGACACAGTACCAGATTCACTATCAGGTCGATCTTCTGCTCTAGGAGGTGGAATGAAGGACATAACCAGATCTAGCAGATACTCAATCACAGTGACAAAGCTTTGTGGTGGTTTGCGATTAGATTTCACATTCTTTGTATTCAGATCAGTCTGCTTCCCTTGAGAACTTACAGGAGATCCTAAAGCCATGTCCCCTGATGTCATCTTTGTGGCTGCACCTGCTGTTTTATCCTTATCAGCAGGCTTGTCCTTCTCTTTTTCCTTGTTCTTTTCTTTTTCACGATCCTTCAACAAAACAACATATGGTCTATCACCAACCATCTCAATCTGGCACACAGCTTGGGCAGCTTTCATAAATATCACCGGGTCTCTATATACAACAAACGCCAAATTCTGGACAAAATTGCGTGGTGTGACCCTTGGATTTGCATGACGATTTGCAGCTGTGACAAGACTGTGGCGTATCTCTAATTCCATTGCTTGCTGAAGAGTGTGGGGATCTTCCAAAATATGACGAATGATTGTAGAAGCCACACTGTTGAATCCAGAAAACAAGCTACTTGTGGGCAAACTTAGCAACGCATGCAGGCCACCAGACTCAAGAAAACAAATAGCAGCAGCATGAAGTTTAGTCAACGTGGCACACAACTGAAGAATAGCATGCATGGTAGCAGAAGGCAACTGCTTCTGAATGCATTTACAGCAAATCTTCAAAAGTTGCTTCTGGTCCTCCAAGTCCAATAACCCTGTACTCGACGAAGCTTCTGGGTCCTTTTTCTTGCTATCATCAATCACCACTGATGTTTGTGTATTTGAATTATCCTTTTTAAGGACATCGAGTTCAGTAACATCTGGCAACTTTGGGTCCAACTGGAGCATCCTATCAATAGAAAGAAAGCAGGAAGTAACCCAATTTGGAACATCACTTATCTCGCCATGCCTCGGCTCCAACTCCCAGCTGCACAGCAGGTTCAAAGAAACCTTGACAAGACCAGCCTTTGAAGCAACTTCCCGAGCAGCAGTATCTCCATGGAGAATCAAAGCAAGGACATGAAAAAGAGCTGATAATGCGGTGCTCTTTAAAGGATCAGATGACATCAGACAATTTTTCAGGTGATCAATCAAATATGTAAGAACCTTTACTCGGTTTTGACCATCATTCTGTGAGCTCATAGTCAAAAGCATGTCCCGAACAGGGAAAGCTAATGTTTCCTTTGTCTGCAGCAACCTGAGACATGAAGATAATACTTCATCTATGGGAGGCAGCTGAACAGTTTCTTCTTCAAGTTCAATATCATTCGATTTGCCATCTTCCTCCTGTGCAGATGTATCAGAATTGCCTAAAGACATTGCAAGAGCTCGAGCAAGTTCATCATCCTCTTGTGGTTCCTCTGGGTGTGAGAATAACCAATCTGTTGCAATTTCAACACTGTTTGTTCCAACTTGCCTGAGTGCTTCCTCAGCTCTGGCGCGAGAAAAGCCCATCTCTACAATCAGCGAAATTGCATTCTCATCAGGGGGTGGACCAGCCAAACGAGCACCAGTGTTGATAGGAGTGTTTTTCACTTCAACCCCAGAGTAAACATGCCTCATGATAGATGTGACTGAACTAATTAACTCAACATTGCATTCTGGAAACTGAGGATGGGTCCAGATGGGAAGAACAGTCTTCAGAACTTTTGACTGAAGCAGCTTCATGAACTTCTCTGCATCTTGAGGAAACCTGATATTTCCGCTAAAAATAGGCTGCTCAAGTAATTGTCTTGTTGAGGAAGAAAGAATAAACGATGATGTTACTAGATGGTCCAGAATCGCACCATAGCTGGAGAGTGGACCATATATCCATGACGAATCTGTCTCCTTGTCTTCCTTCATACTTTTACTGTCTGTCTCCATAGGCGACGATGGCAGCCTGTTCATAGAAAAGAGCAACTCACTGGTAGCCTCAAATGTGGTTAAAATAGCCTGAATAACACCACGGCAATAAAATGAATTCAGCATGATTGGGTTGCATGACTCCGGTCTGTCCAACAATATGCCATCAATGAAGTCAACCACCTTCCCAAGGTATCGGCATTTTGTGGAAACAGTAACCTCTCTTTCAGAACTGATCGTGTGCCCCTCGAAATTGAGGTGCTCCAACACAATACAAGCAATACTGCTAGCAACAGATACAACAGACGCAGATAAATTCACAGGACTGTTCTCCCGACGAGATGTAAGAAGCATTGCTTTCCCAAGCTCCATGAAAAGATGATTGATATGGTAAGATAGTGACCTCATCATGTCACAGCAGGACGAATGCTCAGATCTTCTCTTGTCCTCTTCTGATTTTGTGCTAGCACTTGCATCAGATGAACTGGGAGGCTGGTCTTGAGAAGAACTTGAGGGCAACCCTGCACTAGGATACCTCTGAGAGTCACCAGCTGCACGGCCAATATCACGGTAGATATTAATCAGGTCAGACACCTGTGATTCAATATTCCACCCAGAGCCCCTTCGCCTCAAAAGAGGATCAAGATATTGCCTAAAGGATGTGTATCTGCTATCATCAACATCCCCCACAGCTGCGTCTTGCTGGGAATCATTTGCTAAAGGATTTGTTTCAGGCTCAACTTTCTTTTCTTCAAAAAGTGAAATTTGCCAAAGCACTTCTCGATGTACTCGTCCAATATCTTCCAGGACATCCCTACTGCTATCTCCAAATTCTGCGAGTAGGGCATTCATCCAGCGATTATCTTTGGATGCCGCAAGGAAGAGTAGGAACTCAACAACAAAAAGAGATGGAATTGCTCCTTTTTCTAATTTTGACACTTCACCAGAGCTTGCAACTGTATCAAGTTCCTGTAAGGCATTCTTTAAATGCTCCTTTAAGGAAGAGCAAAATGCACGTGCAAGTGGAGTAGAGTGATGCTGAGTAAAGCCCTTGAATACCATGGTGCTATGCAAAGCAATCGGCATTCCTCCAGATGATTGGGTAATGCTAGGTCGCAACAGGAGTGTCAAAAGTGCTTGCAGGCCTCCTTTCTCCACAAATAACCGGCAGGTTTCGGAGTTTTCCATTGTCCGATGCACCAATACCATCACATGGAAAATGCTCAAATGAGAAAACTGTTCATCATTAGTGCCATCCACACTGGAATCCATAGCACTTACCAAATCGCGTCCTTCCACGTCAGTTTCCATTTCTGTTCTTTCATCAGAACTGGCTGCTGGTTCATTGCTCTTATCTTCACGAGGTGAAGAAAGTTTGTTAATTATTTCAATTATGATGTCAACACCAGTGCTTCTTAGGGACTGCACGTGACGAAGAAGCTCTTCCACTGCATTAGCTAAAAGGACAACACCTTCATTCATTGGTATCAAGTACTTCCTGCTGGTGAATGTGTCAACAAGAAAACGCAGAGCTGAAGTTTCCCTGACAGCCTCAAGTCCTTGGTTATTAAGGCATATTGCACCCAAACCATTAGGAACACAGATGAGAGCTTTACAAGATGGTATTACCCCAGCACTCACTGACGATAGAAAAGCATCTGGAAGACCAAGTTCCTTCAAAGAAGGAAAGCATGTTGGATCCTTGTGAATTATCTCACTCATAACAGTAACTGCTGAGAAATAGATGTCACCACCAAACTTGTCAACATTCTGAAATATAAGGGAAAGCGAAATGGGCAGAGAATTATCGTTGGAGCTTTGAGAACGAGCAGGATTTGCAGGAGAATATGTAGCAGACCCCAATGCCTTGAGCAAAGCCTTAATCAATCGCTTCTGAGAGTAGAGATGATCCTCTTCTGATTTCAATGCATCACTTGTAACCATTGAATTATGACTGTCAACACCAATAACACGCTGCACCTCAACGTGCAACCTCTGAGACAAAAGTTCTACACCACCCAAATCTTTAAATAGAGAAACAGCAGGGCTGCTGTACTCCATCAACTTTTGAAGAGTTTTCACTGCCAAACAGACAAGATGCATGTGCGAAGGATCATTATCTTGCAAAAGGGGCAAGAGCGGGGGAACCATCCCTGAACCTCTAACAGTGGTCCCAGAACTCGAAGAAGATAGCACATGGAGCAGAAAAAACTGCAGAAGGGCGTCAACAATTAATGGAGATGATGTATCATTAGGGCTACTGAGTGATGATATAGCTTTTTGCAGAACACTGAGCAAGACCATGCGGTTTCCACCAGCAGATATGATACTCGACCCACTAAGTATCCGAGCTCGCTCATGAGATGATGCATACGCTGCTAACTGTGCTCCCAGTGCAAGCATAGCCAGCGCTCGTATGGGTCCAGGAACAAATTCCTCTGATCGCACAAGTCTGATTAACTCATTTATGTACTCAGGCTCGTTTGTAAAGAAAGATGTGAGTTCATCATGGGCATCGCTGGATTGAACGAGAACAATGAAAGCAAGAAGACTTATGCGGCTATATAGCCTACATGTCCGGGGCGAATTAAAGGCATGGGCATATCTTACCCTTGTAAATAAGGAAAATCTGTGCTCTAAAGGCACATTAAACTTGTCAACACACTGCTTCAATATGCTCAAGTCATCCTCCTTCTGAAGGTGCAAGTCTGGGATATGTATCACACACAGATTAGATAGCTTAGTCTTGTCACTGGATTGATCAGGGTCTTGGGCAGGGGCCAAATTATACTCAAAATGAAGAGTTGAACCAAGACGGTGCTGAGTGCCATCATATTTGTTCTCCATATCTGCTGGGAATAAGCACAAACCCTCCTGCTGGTTTCTCTCATTTGCCACAACACAAGAATATAAGCCCAGACCTTCCTCCTTGCTACCCCATCCTTGGGCCAATGATAGAAGATGGCTGTTTATAGCTCCACAATTTATGAGCTTTCCATTCATATGCAACTTTGAAGGATTTATTTTAACCAATGCAGCAAGAGTCTCTAAAGCAGCCACAACTATCTCAGGATCTGATGATGCCAGAAGAAGCCTAAAATGCTGATAGAAGAAGATAACAAATTAAAACATATAAAGAAGCATGGGCTCTTGCATCTAATATTTGGAAAATCAAGTTAAAGAATAAAAATAAAAACCAGATTACCTCAAGACCAGCAAATGATGTTTTGTTCTGGCAATTTTCCAAAACAATCTGCATAACTCTCAAAATTTGCAGGATGGTATTTTTAGGCAAAGGATCACCTTCAGCCATATCATCAGACAAAAGAAGATCCTTCCTCAAAGAAATTTGTGTCTTGAAATATGTATCAAAATGCATAAAAAGAGGCTTCCAGTGGTGGAAATTTCCCTGTAGCCACATACCAGAAAGTAAGAAACTACAGGAAAATAAGGATGTGAAAAAGTCACGCAAGAGCTTTTATAATAAAGAAGTCACCTTATTGAACTCCCAACGGAAGCCTGACAGTGGTATAGCAATGTCATGTAGTGGAATACTGATTACACGATCAATAAATGCTTTAACTTTTGCTGGCTGCAAACACAAAAAAATGATTGATCAATCATGTTGGCTGGTGTCTCAGCAAGAAACAGAATAAACTTTCAGAGAACAGCAAGCATACTAAAACGGTACAAATGATTGCCCTTATGCAATATTTAACCACTTTATCTTTAAATGCGATGGTTCTAAGCCAGTCTTGCACTTATTTATTCAAAGAATATGGTTGTCTACTAAATGCACTATACTCCGTACATTGATAATCCAATCAACACAATTAGCTGTATGCCATATCTCCTTGAAAAGGTGAACAGGCCGATAGTTTGTCAAAATAGTTACCAAACAAGTCATCAGAGATAAAAGCATCCAAATTCACTTCATATTCTACCTGGTTCAAGGTCCTAACACTTCTCTATCTTTCTTAAAATCTCGAAAGCAAATACTATTATTAAGAGATTAAAATTCAAAGCTCACGAATGAATCTGTGAATTATAAATATAACCTCCAATTAAATTCTCGATATATATATTTAGACTAGGCCACAGATCAGGCAAAACGTTGAGATATATTCAATCAGTATTGTTCAAAGCAAATTTAGATGTAATTAAAATAAATGTAAAGACCAAATGTATATCATCCACAAAACCACATCTCCTAACTCTTGAGCTGCAATATCAAGTGAACTAAAATCAACGCATCAATCTGGAGGCTACTATCCAATGTCAGGTATTTATGAAGTAAGCCATTATCCAAAACATGATACAGTGATCAATATAAATGCACAAAATAAACATACCAGAAAAAGGATTAAGAAAAACTATAGCAACAAGGGTTAGCAATAACAGAATGAAAAATTAACATACCAAAATGGCCAGTACAACTCGACAAGTACTGACCATGGGCACCCAAGTGTCAATGATAACACATTAACAAAGAAGATGCAGAGCGTTTAGAAAGTTGCAGGATGTGGCATTCTGTAGTGACTCATAAGTTTTGCAGAAGGAATTACAAGAGTAAGAAAGCCTGAACTAATATGTGTCCAACGGGACACTGTATTAAGGACAAGACCATAGCCTAAAGGATTACAGCTGCAGCAGCAACTAAGCATTGAGGTACTTAAACAAGGTAACAAGAATAACACAAGAGCATGTATCACTACAACAACAGTAACATAACAGCACAAGCAAGATAACCATAAACTTCAAACCGATGGCTCTTCTACCCCTGACCAAGGTAACCCAAACTTGAGATGGCCTAAAACAGTAGCAACTACCCTGCACACCACATAACTGGTCCCCATGCCCAACACCGATCATAAACGGAGCAAACTCCTTACGGCCTAACCACCTCACCCAGACAGCACGCCACATCAACACAAGCAGCCGATCAAAACCCTAGAGTAAGCACCTAGGGAGGATTCGACCATACATACCATCTCAAGTTCGCATCTACAACCCCCAACCCCGATCAAAACCCTAGGTGCGAAGAAACAGGGGGACGGCGCGAGGGACTCACCGGCTCGGACTCCACCTTGATCGACGGCGACACGGCGCGGCTCCCGGACAGGATCTGCTGCAGCCGGAGCGGGAAGCTGGCCCGGTGCGCCGCCATGGGCGGCGCCGCCATCTCCGATCGGGACCCCTCAACTGCACCGCACCTGCACACGCACCGCACCAAAAACCACAACCAGGTTAGACCGCCCCAAAGCAACCCCCCAAACCATCCACCCCCCCAAAAGTCCCCCGAAAACCCTAGGGTGGAGGGCCCCCGATCGCGGCGGCGAGCGGCGGCGAGCGGCGAGGTGGGTTACCTCTAGGGTTTCGTGCCGGCGAGGCAGACACATCGGCCGCCGGGGGAGACGGGCGCGCGGCGCGGCGGGACTCGGAGGCGGCGGAGAGGATAGAGAAGTCGAGAGGAAAGAGAGAAGGGTTGCGGTGTGGGGAGGAAACTTGGGGAGGGAGGAGGGGTCGCTGCTTTTGTGAAGGGGGTGGGCGGACTGCGGAGGGAGGTGTAGGAGGAGGCGGCACAGCGCACGGTAGGTCACGGGCGCGGCGCGTGACGGGGTCGGGTCGGTTTGGGTTTCTTGCTAGCTAAGCCCTTTGCTTTCGTCATGGGGGGCTTCTCGGCGTCTCGTCTGGGTTCAAGACCCCTTCTGTTCCAGGGCCGGGCCGGTTAACAGTTGGGTGGAGAAGCCCACCCTTTTTATGTAACTGATGGCTAGAGATTTCCGTAAAAATGGCTAGTGATTTCAGCAAGTAGGATGTGACTCCAAGAACGAAATAAGAATTTTGATTGGAAGAGTTTTTAGCAGCTTCGGCTTTCTCAAATAATCTAAATTTTTATTCAGATTTAAAAAATTTTATAGCTATCTATATTCTTAAAAGCTAGCTGCTTCTTACAAATCTTAAATCCTATTTAAGAGAGATTCTAACAGTTGGAGCTTAACAGCTTCAGCTTCCTCAAATCTAGATAAATCTAGATTTCTTATTCAGATTCTGAAAATCTGTAGCTATATAATCTAGATTCTTAAAAGCATAGTTACTTCTCAAGAATCTTAGATCATGTTTGGGGAGGATTCTCAGCTTCTCCTAAAAAATCTAACTCTCTCAAATAGTCTAAATTTTGATCAAGATTTCGAGAATTATAGTTATAAAATTCAGAAAATGAACTATAAGTGAAGTTGGGTTTCTTCGCTTCTCTAGATTCTTACGGGCTGGCTACGAACAGATGCTTTTTAGAATATTAAGGTTCCCTGAACGAGACTTTTCTCCCCAAACAGGGCCAAGAACACAATCAAGCTGAACGGGTAGTTTTCATTTGTGTAAAGTATGAACATTGGCTATTGTTTTGATTGCTTGAGAAGTTTGAAAAAAAAGGAATGTGAGGATCATTTAAACTGAAGTAAAAGATATCTGTGAAACAGGCTCATGGCAAAAATAAAATAAAAGACGAGAGCTTTGATTTAGCAGCGAAAAACATCTCATGTTTTTATGTCCCAATTACTCCATTTTTTTTAAATTAATCCCATGCTCTGTTCTGCAGTTATGCACCCTTTGTTCTTTGTCTTTTAAGTAATGTTTTGTTGACTAGATACTAATTTAATACACCGTAATAATAAATACATGCACATATAGGATAGTTAATGTGGATGGAGTTAATTTAAATAGACACTTATAAATCAACGACGAAATTTAAATATGGTAACAATTTGAATTTATCGTCCCAACATTTATTCTCGTAAGCATAATTACTAAAACAACTCATTGTTGCATACCACATCCGCACCCCTCCCCCCCCGGCCCATAAGTGCATAATTAAACTCGGGGGGCATATTTATTGGTATGCAGTAGATCATATCTCTTGACATGTCCGCACATTCATTATTGCACCAAATGGACTGTAGGTTTGCAACGTTGCTTCATCACAACCAAACACAAACATTGTTCATGTAAAAAAAAATATCCTCTCCATAGAAAGAATTTAAGTGACAACTTAGTGTATAGTCAAACCTTATAACTAAACTTTGTTATTACTGATATATGTATGAAATTCTAGATAGGACATCTACGAACAATATGCCCATTTTTTCGCAAGAATTTATAATTTAACATTTCATTTTGTTATGAATATAAGTTGTATTTTGGAGACCTTGAAGTTCAAACCAAACTCAAAGATTGAATCCCATATATAAACATAGGTTGAGTCAATCCTACCCGAGTGCATTCAACCTTGGCCCATTGAATGCCAGTGCAAGGATAGTCATCCATGAAACATGGAAGTTGTTGCATAATTTGATATGTTACATTTTTACCTTTTTGTATGCATGTGCAAAGTTAGAGCCCAACATGCAATTTGTGTCTCCTATTACGAAACTAAAGTTAATAATAATAAATTTCATCAAAGTATGGTTCAACTACCAAAATTATTAGAAAATTACTTGGGTTGAATAAAAGTCTAGAAAAAGGTATATCAAAGCCGAAAGCTCCTCTAGCGGGGAGGAGTGGCACCCCCTTTGGGATTCGGCCGAAGAGCAGGTGCACGAAAATGAGGTGATTGGCATCTCGGATGAACAAGGACTGCAAAGACGACCATTTAGATAGGTTCGAGCTGTTCGAAAGTATAATACCCTACTCTTATGTTCTTGCTCTACATGATGAACCCTTCTTCACTGTCTTTGTGGCTAGAGATCTAACTTAGGCTAACTGAACCAAATATTTAGAACCCTTTTATCAGTGGCATTGGTTCTCCTTTTATATGCTAAGGGGATACCACGGCGCCCATGCAAGTATACATGTGTGGAACCTAGCCCACAGGGTTGGTACGCTCAGTCTTGTCGCACGACAACTGGTGGGCCCACTATCGGACCTAAACTCGCTTGTCGGTCGTATTGACGAGGCGTTGAGCAGCTTAGGGTAGGTAATCTGGACACACTGTTGGTACCAGGCCCGCTTGCCAGCCTCAGAGACTAGGTGGGGCTGCACTGCAATGGCCCGGGATAGGTAAGAAGTCAAACAACCATGTCGTCTGAAGCCCACGCTCCGTGCCTTTTTAGAGGTGATGATGACTTGCTCTAGTGTTCGCATGCGCTGTCTTGTAGTTTGTCGTCCCAAATGCATGCAGGGTTGGTATACGTCGTCTCGCATTGAATATGAGGCTTGATTGGGTCATGTGTTGCTGCTACCCCGAGCACATGAGGCAAGGTGACAGATGTGCCCCGAGCACAGCCAGTTGAGCTTTGGGGTGGACGTGCCCTAAGCACAGCACACAAGGGGTTGCACCTAGGGGCAAACGTGCCCCAAACACAGCCCACGGGGGCCCGCGCTTATGGGCGAACTTATCCTGACCATAGCCCATGGGGGGCCACACCCGAGGACAGATGTGCCCCAAGCACGTCCAAAAAGAACTGTGCTCGGAGGTGAATGTGTCCCAAGCACAACCCACAGTGGTTTGCACCCGAGGAAACAATGACAGATGTGTCCCGAACACAGCCCATGAGGGGTCGTGCACGAGGCAAATGTGCCCCAAGCTCAGTGCCTCAGCCCAAGGGGGGCATGCAAGGGGGCGAGTTGCAGATATGCCCCGAGCAGCAGGAGATGGGGACCTTGGTTCCTGTACTCCAACAGGTTATACTCCTACAAACTCACCATTAGACAACACAAAGGTGGAACCATCTGTTAGACACAATAGCCTCTCCATCAAAACTATTGAAAACTAAGGTTGTTTATTTGCATAAAAAATAAAAAAGATATTGGTTCAACATGATTCCTTGTCATCACGCACAAGTATCCTTCATTCTTTTTTATAATTGGTCACCATGTAAATTACCATGCAACTTCCCCTACTGGAAACCACATTATAGTTAGCATGAGCATGCGCTAAAGAAATGTGACTTGCTGGTGAAAAATGGTTCTGGCCAAACCAGCGCATGGAATATGTAGATGAGCGTAGGGAAGGCAAATGGTTGTGGAATATAACCCAATTGCAATGGCTCAAGTTGCAGCAATGGTACTGTGTATGAAGCTAAGTCGAACCATGCCACAGTAGCCTTAGGAATTTGCTAGAGTGATTTTTAGTGATTAGAAGCTCTAAGTAGACTATGGCAAAATCTCTGAGGCAAGATGAGGTTAATGTTAGTGAACCTCTTGGGAAATGGTCCCTCAAAAAAATCTCCTAGGAAATGGAGAGATGAAGATAAATACCCTAATACTACATTAGGCTATATAGGGCTTACATTACTAGAGCGTAAAAGATAACGTGGCAATAATCACGCATTGCTTCAAAACCCACAATTCGCTCTGGTTGAAAACTGTTTATCAATGCAATCCATCCCTTGCATGCAAGATTGTTAAAATCAATCTTGAATAAGAATCGGAAGTTCCAAGTAAGATCGCAATCATAGAATCATATATATTCAAATTGTAAAATTATATATGCTACCTATACAGAATCGTAGAATCAGGCCCCTTAATTAGGATCGTAATGTCATAAAATCATATGACAATCGAGATTCTGACAACCTTGCTTGTATGTACTTTGATGTCATATTTTTCACTACAACGGTCATCCTCATCTCAATCGGACAGTAGTCCTCATCTATGTCGGGTATGGCGTCCGTCACGACGCAAAGGTCACCGTTGTGAGAAGTCATATCTAGCGGGCAAAAGTCCATCACCGATGAACTTATCTTTGTCGGGCCTAAACTATAGCCCGCCACCGATATATTTGACCCAGAAGACCAATCAAACAAGGTCCCGACACCGATGATATAATCTCAAACGAGCCTTAATTAGAGTCTGTCACGGATGACTAACATCTCAATCGGGCTTTAACTTAAGCCTGTCACGGATGACTAACATCTCCATCGGGCTTAAGTTAAAGTCTGTCACCGATAAGTTTTTCCCCAAAAAGATATTCTTTTTTTTGGCTAGCCTCAGGTCTTTGCTAGCCATGCTCGCTACAAAAATGATAGAAACAGAGATATATTACATCTGACATTTACATACATTCACATACATATGACATTCGCATACATCTATTCACATACACATTCATTATTCACATATTTCACATTGCAAGTATAAAGCATATTTGACAATTGTAATTTAATAATATTATAAGTGTTACATATTTACATGTATTTGACATTAATTTGAAAATGTTAAAAAAAGTATATTATGTCCCGGACTTTAACCCTGTAATCTACACATTCCTTTGGGATGTATTATGTCACGGACAATAAATTCCGCTATCTCTTCTCTAATCCCGTCGAAGCTTTTAGGCACAGAATTGGATATAGTATCCTACATGTACATACATGTACATAGTTCGAAATTAGTTGATCAATATATATATAATTTGAAGTAGTTAGTATATATCACAATTAAGATCACAAACCTCAAATTCGGCCATAGTCTTGAACTTGCTATTGTACAGAATTCGCATGTTGTAGCACACATGGAATCCACACTGGTCGCCTATTTGTTGTTTGACAGGGAAGTCCATTTTGTGGATGAAGCTCTTTTGGTAATTGTTATGCCGGCCTCCTTTCTCCACATATGTTCCCCACGTTTCGTTGATTGCTTCTTGGATCGGGGTCCAGTCATACGTCTTAGTGCTTTTGGAGTTTATGTAATGATATGTACTCCACTTTGGCATGATGACCAGAAGGATCCAATGGGCACTATGACATTAATATAGTGAAAGTTAAATTCTAAAGCACTGCATGTCATGTAATTGCGTATATTTAGGGTACACACTTACTATTGATTATAGGAGCATAAAAAGTACTCTTTGTCTTGGTTGAATAACAAGGTCTCAAATATGTAGTCCACCATAGCCTTCCTGTCGTGTTGCAGATTGGTGACCATGACCAATTGTGGATCCAAGAAGAACACTTTCGGTGCATATCTCTGGCACCACTTCCAATTATGCCTATACACAAGACAATGTCACTTATAAGCATGTTATAAGGATTGTTGTTACCAAATTGAGAAACGCAAGAATACTTACAAGGAGTAGCACTTGAGTAGACTTGTGTCCACCGCTCATAGTCTGTAGAGGTCGAACAGATCCTTGAAGTCTATGGCAATGTAGTTTTTAGGCCTAGAAAATGGTTTTCCATCGTGATAACTTATGATTTCATTCTCCTTGTCCGTCCTCTTGCTTGTCCTCTCCATGTAGTAGAGGTGGAGTTCCCTGCAAGCTTTGCCCATCGTTCGTAGGGCGTCATCTCCAATCAAAGGCATGCCTAGTTGGAACAACGCCGGAGGAACGTTCTTGGTCATGTCTAGCTTCTTCGGAGCTAGACGCGAGGGTTACGCCTTGCCTTGGGTTCTTCCTCTCACCCTTGCCGCATGTTTTTCGTTAGTTATTGATGGAGGAGAGGAACATGCCTTCCTTGATTTCTTGAGCGGTGGGGGATTAATGGCCGTGCTGTTGGCCTACATGTCACCTTGTCAAATAGCGGGAGCTGGAGGGGCTGAAGGAGCAGGTGCCGGTTGGGGCGGCGGCCGAGTGCTCGGTGGAGTGGCTGACCTTGGAGTCAACTTGATTTCAATGAGGTCCTTTTGCCATTGGATAAAGGTTCCATGTGCAACTCCTATGGTTAGGATCTCATCGTTTGGTGGATGCTGCAGTGGCAAATGGGCCAATTCGTTCTTCATCGTGTCTACTTGCACTTTTGCCTAGTCAACCATCAGTTGTGCCCCATGCACTCTTGTATCTAGGGTCGGCTTAAAGGCAAGTCCCTCGGCCACCGAAACCGTGAAGGTTGGCATCACCTTAACTGTTAGCACGCAGTTAATCAGTTCTTGCGATAGATTCATTCATAATTTTAGAATACTATATTATAAGGATTTGTTAAGACTGTTACACATTGTCGTCGAGAGTTTTACCGTTATTTGATCGACGACAGATAGGACTGGTTGTGGATGTTCTGCCACCTTAGTTGATGCGCAAATGCTCCATTTTTTGTGTCGGACTGTCTCGGATCAGAATGATAGCATGCTCGGTGGCCTGCTGCTGTGCTTGCATCTCTTTGTTAACGACCAAATTTAGAGCTTCTCCTCTTGCAGCTTCTCCTCTAATTCAGAACTTAGCTCAATTCTGACCTGCTTCCGGATCTTCTCGACCAGACATGCATCTTTTTCTGCCTTTGAGAGGGCCCGCTTCTTGTACTGACCCGCGTATTCTGGAAATTCATATTTCCAAGGGACCAAAGCGCCAACGCCCCTAGTACGTCCATGGTGTTCGTTGTTGTCCAACGCTTGAGTGAGGATGTCATCCTCGTGTCTAGAAGAGCAGGCCTCTTGGGAGGTCTGTCTCACGACAACCAACTATTTCTGTAGTACAAGTGAGTTTGATATAAATCGAGAGAACGATAGATGTAAAGAAAATAAACATATTAAGCTGAGAAACTTACAATATTTTCATAAAATTGTTGATCTTGGGCATTTGGAAAGGATATTGTTCCATCACGTTCTTCACAGCCCATGCCCTTGCCCAGCTCCTTGCCCTTGGGTGCAGGATATCGGCAAATGGAGGCGGCGTGTTCGATGCCTCTGCCGCCTCATCCTCTTTCTGCCATTGCTCATGCTTCCTGGCATATCCCCCGGTGCCAAGCCTGTGCGGGTGCACGTTCCAAGCCTGGAGTGCCCTGTAAGCCTCGCCTTTGGCTCGGGATTCATCGGTTGATTTTTTCTCGAAGAATTCCTCCCACACTGCTTATGTGATGAAGGGGTATTCCCCAAAAGGCTCCCCTCCGCTGGGGTTGGTGATGTACTCATTGACAAGCTTGGACTTGTTCTTCCAAGCGGATCCAAACGTCTTGAAGACCATCCGCTTTAGCCTGTCCTCGTCAGTTGCAGGATAGTTGAAGCTCTCCTTAAACTTCATCCATGTAGATTCCTTCTCGACGTCCGACACGTTCTTGATGGTATCAGCCAAGATGATGAAGGTCTGCCTCCCTATTATCCCGCATATGGTGCTAAACTTCTTGCACATGTTCTTGGGTGCGGACGACTTTCCTAGAAGGTCCACCTTTGTTATGGTGTACCTCTCCCTTGGGATTTTATTACCGCTTCTAGGGGCTCGTGTCCTTATGGACCCACTAGTTGTCGCCGACGTTGATTTGTTGTGCTGTGACATCCTCTAAATAGCTTACAAAATCATAAAATGAAAAAATTAATTAAATCATGACATCCTCTAAATAGCTTACAAAATCATAAAATGAAAAAATTAATTAAATCAAGAAGAAGAGAGATTGGAAAGAAAGCAAGAAGAAGAGGAGGAGAGGAAGAAATTTAATAATTTGTCATATGTCAAAATTCTCATACTTTTTGAAAGTATTTTTGAAAGGGAGGAGAAAGGAAGGATTATAAATCTTTGAATTTATTTTTGAATCTTTGAATTTATTTTTTAAAGGGAGGAGAATAAATCTTTGAATATAATTTTGAAAGAAAGGAGATAATATTTTAAGATTTATTATTGATTGGCTGACGATGATACCGCCTAGTAATTACATTGTTGAAAAATAGCTGATATCGGTGCTAGTTAGGAATAAGAGGAAAATTCATCCATGTTTTGTCTTTATGGTTGGTTGCTACCTCACCATGTTACCGGTTCCATTATACAGTTCGACATTCAGAAAATAAAAACAAAATAAAAACATTCCCATTATACAATATATCAGCATTATAAACAGTCCCATTATACAGAATAAAACAGTCTCATTAACATGCCCAATATACACACATTTATAGCAGTCCATTATACACAAATTATACAACATTATACACACATTACTCATCTACATGGCATCTACAACCCGATTCATCTACATGGCACATCTCAGATTCAAGACCAATCAACCCAATACATGGCACATGAGGGAGATGCATGGAGACTAACCTAGAGTAGCGAGGGCAGAATACGGCGCCGGGCTCAGGGATGGTGGCGCGCTCGGTGGCGGCGAGGGAAGAAGACTCGACGCCGGGCTCGAGGAGGACGGCGACGTGCTTGGGGACGACGGCACCAGGCTCAGGGACGATGGCGACGTGCTTGGGGACGATGGCGTCGGGCTTGGGGACAACGGCGACGTGCTCGGGGACGATGGTGCCGGTCTCAGGAGTGCGCGAGAGACGACTGCTAGGGTTCTGAGTGAGTGAGGACTTAGAAATTTTTCACGCTAATGTATACATATGAAACGAGGCGAAAAGATTTAGAATCACATTCATGACGGGCTTTAGATTAAGCCCGGTTAAGATGAATCATCTCAATCGGGCTTAATATAAAGCCTGTCACAGATGATGTCTAGTTCGGCGCGCAAAGGCCGATGGAAAAATTCTATCGGTAACGGGCTTGATATAACGCCCGTCACGGATGACATCATCGGTGATAGGCTTAAAGTTTAAGCCCGATTAGTAAATTAATCATCTCTATCGGAATGCAATTAAGGCCCGACACCGATGACTCATCTGTGACGGGAGCCCGATTAGTACATGAATCATCTTTATCGGGCTCAAAGTTTAAGCCCGTTTGGTACAGACATCATCCCTTTCGGTCTTTAATATAAAGCCCATCACCGATATAATTTTTCCACTTGTACAATTAACTATACACAGAAGGCTTGTTAATACAGAATATTTCATTCATTACAAAGGTTTGTTATAATTTTTCCATTTATTTTTCACTACAAAATTTATCCATTTCACTGAATAAAATTTAATACAAAATATTCTATCCATTACAAAATTTATTTATTTCACCGAATAATTCACTAAATAATTCAGTAAAGTTCAATAAATTATTTAATTCACTAAATAATTCTCCATGTTATCTAAATTTAATATATAAACTACTATTTTCATGTAATTCACTAAATTATTTACACAAAAGGGTTGCTAATACAAAATAGTTCATTCATTATAAGAAATAACAAAACAAATAAGTACAAAGGCGGCATCAGTCACAAGGTTATGCCTTCTGTATGATTTGACCGAGATATGCCACATCCTTTTAGGGATCATCGTCAAGGTCGATGTGAGGTCTGGCATAAAGATTCTGATTGTATTCTTATTCATCGATGACGTTGTCAACCCCGACAATTCGGCGCTTGCCATCCCTGACGATGTGCATCTTCTTGTTTGCAGGGTCTTTTATCTAGAATATCTTCTTTCGACTTGTTTCGCAAGCACGAATGGTTCATCGGCGTATCCAACCTTGGATAGATCTATTAAAGTGAAACCTTCCTTGTCGACTTTGAAACCAGTCTAACGGCATCAAAACAAAGGGACTTTGAATCTCATGTAGTTCAGCTCCCAGATCTGTTCAATGCGGGCGTAGTATGTGTTGGACCCAACTTGATCCTGGAATGCATATATACGAACTTCACTGTTTTTGCACTGTGCTTTTTTCATCTTGTTGTACGGTGTAAAGCATGTTACCGTTGATATCATATCCTTGCCATGTGTCTATCTCCCAACATGGTCCCATCACCAACAACCGTACTATCTCAGATGCTTTTGAACCATTCGTTGAACCTAGGGGTATGTCTCTGTTAATCCACGTGTCCGATCACCCCAAGTTCTCCTGTCGGATTTCCACTAAATGCTCCTAAAAGTATGAGACAACTTCTGTCATATGTTGGAGCACAGCGAAATGAGACTGCGGATAGGAGGCTCAATCAGGCACAACTCTTTTCCTGCCTATTGTGCCAGCGCCTGACAACCTTCCTTCGTGATGAGACGCTGGTACTCCGATAGGATCGGCCTCTGCCATATAATCAATGTAAAATTCAATAACCTCCTCGGTCGTGTAATCTTCAATGATGCTCCCCTCTGGTTTTGCTCTGTTTCTCACGTAAGAGTTTAGAACTCCCATGTACCTCTCGAACGGATACATTTCTCTTAGAAATATTGGCCCACATAGTTTTGTTTGCTTCACGAGATGAACAGGGAGATGAGTCATGATATCAAAGAAAGACAGAGGAATAAACATCTCCATGTGACAGAGGGTATTGACAATATTGGTCTGTAATCCATCTAGGTCTTTGGGATCTATAACCTTCTGACCGATTGCATTGAAGAAGGCACACAAACATTGGATCGTGTGGCGGATTTTGGGTGGTAGAATGCCTCTGATAGCAATTGACAAGATTTGTGTGATGAGCACGTGGCAATCGTGAGACTTCATTCCAATGAGACTTCATTCCAATGAGACTTCATTCCAACCAGTTTTAGGTCGTCCAATTTGACATACTTATATATGCTTGTTGAATAACCTGATGGAACTTTGATATCTCTGAGGCATGATAACACTGCGATCTTCTCATCCTTCAACAATGTGTGGCAAGCTGAAGGGAGGTACACTCTACCTATCTCTGCATCTGTTACAGGCAAGAGTTCACTGCGAATATTCATCTCCTGTAGATCAAGGCACGCGTTCAACCCGTCCTTATCTTCCCGAGAATATTCAGCAGTAGCCCTACCAAACTCTCATACACATTCTTTTCTACGTGCATCAGATCAATGCAATGACGGACCTCGATATCTTTCCAGTAAGGAAGTCGCCAAAATTTAAATTTTTTCTTCCACATACCCTTGTCTGTTGCCTTACTTCGTTTTCTTTTTTTCCCAAACTCATTAGTCTTGACCATGTTGTGGACCTTATCTCCGGACAAATCGTTGGGTGGAGTCTGAAGTTCCCGTTGAAAAGTTTCTTTTTTCTTCTAAATGCGTGTTGGAGAGGGAGTCATCTCCTATGACCCATGTAAACCATCTTTCTGGATTTCTTCAGCCACCTATTTGTGTTCATATAGTCGGAGCATGCCTTCTTTCCTTTTACGGTTTGTCCAGAAAGATTGTCAAGCGCGGGATAGTCATTAATGGTGCAGAACAATAGAATGAGTAGGTTGAAGTTCTTTTTGTTAGTGATATGCCCTAGAGGCAACATGGAGATGTTGGATATCACGTCAATGTTTATGTATAAATGAATAAAGTGTTATTCAGTTCCATGAAATAGACATCTTGTATTGATCAATAAGTACGTGACTTATTTATGAGACTCGATATGTATGAATCTATTTCTAAACGATCCTCGATCATATGTCATATTGTTGGAACAAATATGATTCTAAGATCGGCATGTTTATTGATTGATGATCATGTCTCATAGATCATGGGTATGGAGATACCAAATCAATAAACATGGACATATGTGTTAGAGAACACATTGTTGGATAGACCCACCATGAGACACTACAGAATTAATGTGCCATTAGTTGGTCTCGGTAGTGTTGGTACAAAGTCCTTAGACCTCGAGATCACCATGGATTCCAACATGTGTAGTAGCCTACTTTAGGACTACCAAACGCTAATCCGTAATCGGGTAGTTATAAAGGTAGTTTTCGGGTTTGCTATGAAACATGGAGTGGGATGTGAGTGATCAAGATGGAATTTGCCCCTCCTTTGGAGAGATATCTCTGGCCCCTCGAGGTAATGGATTATGGAAATGCATGGCCATGCTAAGTTGATTGAGGAGTCAATCGAGACAGATATAATCCAATACGGTTCGAGTGAATGGTTAAGCTATTGAAGGGATGGCACACATCTTGCCTATAGCTTAACCGGTATCGTGAGGCAAAGGGATTTGTGTACACATTACGTGTTCGAGCCGATATTATATTCTTGTATACTATGGTGTCAATATGTGCCGCTAGGCGCCGCTATTGACAGTCGCTGAGAGTTGGACTCGAGCGACGATCGGCTAAGTTAGACTATAGCCGAAACCGAGTATACCTGAACCTACGTGGTCGCACGCTTAAGGGGATAGAATAGATATTCGAGTTGGACTCGGATACGGCTCGATCGGATAGGGATCCGATCGGATAGAGTCCTATGGGCTTACGACGTATGGGCGGCCAACTCTATGAGATACGGATGAGATCCGATTCAAAATAGAGTCCTAATCGGCCACTAGTCCCGCGACCAACTCTATATAAAGGAGGGAGGGGTGGAGAGCTGAATACACGTCAATTGCATCGCGTGCAACGTAAGTCGCCGAGATCAATCTCCACGGAAACCCTCCCACTTTCGAGCCAAACCCTAGCCTTGCATCGCGTGCTAGCACACGGGTGTACGGCGTTCGTCCGGACGTGTGGATACGTAGAGGCGCTCGCTACGTTGCGCGCTCTTGATCGGCTTCGGATCGGCCGCAATCGGAGCGATCGGCGTGGTGGAATCGGCCGCGGTCGGGCGCATCGGAGCGAGGCGTGAGAACGCGGCCGACGACTCGAATTGGCTGATTGGTGAATCGGCGTCTCCGGAATCGGCTACACTGCTCCGGATCGGATTGCCCCGATTGGCTATTCCGCTGCACTCTACTCCAATCGGTAACGATCTATCGGCCCTTACTTGCAAGTGTTCCTGGTTTGCGCGGTAGATTTTTTTGTTTTTGGCTAGCGTAGCCTCCGCGTAACCCTTCACTTTTGGCCATACGCATCCCAAGTTTCCACACCTTCTTTCCAAAGAGTCTCAAGGTCATCGATAACAGGCTCCAAGAACATATCAATGTCATTGCCGGGTTGTTTTGGCCCTTGCATTAACAAGCATAGAATAATGTATTTTATTTTGAAGCACAACCTTGGCGGTAGGTTATAGTTTGCAATCGAAATTGGCCATGTGCTATGAGAACTGCTCATGTCTCCGAAAGGATTCATGCCATCCGTACACAAACATACTTTCATGTTTCTATGGTCGGCTGCAAAATCTGGGCATCTTTGATCAATATTCCTCCATTGAATGGAATCTGTAGGGTGTCTTAGCATATCATCATTCCTTCTCTCTATGGCATGCTAACGTACTAACTTTGCTTCTTAGGGTTGGCAAATATTCTCTTGAAATGATTAATGATAGGTAGGTACCACACAGCCTTCGTCGGACCACCCCGCTTTGACTTCTTTCCTTCGTCAGCACTTTTCGCACTTTTGTATCGAGAAGCCTTGCAGACAAGATAAGCATCTAAGTCCGCATATTGCTTATCGTACAGTATGCAGTCGTTTGGACAAACATGAATTCTACGGACCTCTAACCCCAGGGACACAAAACCTGCTTTGCTTGGTATGTCATCTCGGGCAATGTGTTCTCATCTGGAAGCATAGTATTCAAAATTCTCAAAAGCTATGTGAAACTCTTGTCTGTCCATCCACTACTTGCCTTCAGCTTTCTTAGCTCCAAGGTAGCTGACAATTTGGTGTGTTTTGTCTTGCATCCGACGTATATAGGCTTCTCCGAGTCACTGACCAACCTGCTGAACTTCATGGAATCTCTCTCGTTGTAGGTTGGGTCCTCAACGTCACGTAACATGTCTTGCAGCGGATCGTGATCCACATCAACCTTTCACCGCCCAATGGAGAAGGTACAAACATATCATGATCATGTTTATCTTCTTCATTTTGTGTGTCACTTTTGTCTGCAGCTGCACCATTGCCTAATTCTTGCTTTCCATGTTTCACCCAATATGTGTAACCCTCCATTAATCCTTGTTGTATCATATGAGCGTGTATGTCCACTCTGCTATGAAACATATTCTTATTTTTGCAATCTACACATGGACAACACATGTAATCGCTCATTCTTCTTTTCCTATCCTCCTCCGCGGCGTTTATAAAATTTAACAAGTCATTTCGATACTCTTCGCTATAACGTCGCATAGTTTTCTCATACATCCAACTTCGATCCATCACTAAGCTGCAAAAAAATGAAAAAAATATTAAAATCACATTTTGTAGATAAGTATTTACTAGATTTATGAGAAATGACTACTATTTTTCAATTACCTTCGCACTTTCTGATTTTCTTGGAAAAAAACAAAAATTCGCCCCTTTCTCCCACCAAACAGTGAATAGTGGGATAAGCACTCCACTAGGTGGTTGGGGATTTATAGAGTGCAATAACTATCTGTAACGGCCAACGAACTATCGGCTGTGACAGGTATTACAGTTATCTTTGTCAGGCTTAACTACAAACCCATCACCAACGTTACTCATCGGTGACAGGCCTAATTGTTATCTTAATCGGGTCATGAGTTAGAACCCGTCACCGACGATAAACATCGGTGACAGGCTTATATTGGGGACTGACAAAGATAACATTGGTTATTTTTGTCGGGTCATGGATTGCGTCCGTGATAGATAGGTACTATTCGTGATGGGTTCTAGATTTATGCACATCTAACATGTCTGTGCGAGTATATTTTTATCGGTCTTTTTTAATCCGTTTGAGATGACTTAGTTGTGATGACCTGTAAATCTCAGACATGTAATGGCTCGTCTAAGAGAAAATGATATGTACTAGTGTTCTTTACTTTGTTCACTGCTAGCATCTAGATTTGCATACCATGGCCAGTAATATTGTTTCATTGTTTTTGCTGTTGTTGTCTCTTGTATAAGAAATGCTATTATCTTATAGAGTGTTGCATACAGATTCTCATGAAGCCATGGAGCAGCAGAGACAAGACACATCAAGAGCATGAATTTGCTGATCTCTTTATGCCAATGTGGAACATGCGAACTTTTTGGTTTTCACATAAAATGAACATTGCCTTGCTATATATCCTTGCATAATTTCTATACACAGGGTTGTTATATCATATTCCAAGGGATATGACTTTTAATGATGAAAAAAATACATCACCTCAACTCTATTTCTTCACCACAATTAACACATTGCGACAAAATTTGGGATCGTCGATATGTCATCGCTAATGATGGGGTCAAAAAAAAAAACATAGCGATGCAACTTTTTTCACCACAATAATATTTCAAATATGACAACAAAATCATAAATCTTAATCCCTACATTAGAGATGAAAATGTGGTTTACAACTGGAAGATACTGGTGAGTGCAATTTCATCAGAATTCAACACATCTGGTGAAAGTAAAACATTATTATTATATACTTTACATTCAAAGAAACCGTTCAATACGGAATGAATATAATTCTTTATTTACTATTTTTGAAACCGTAGTTGAACAGCACTAGAACTTTGTACCCCTTTGCTGTGTGGTGAATGGTGATGTGGTGCGAACACTATGAAACAGAGAAAGCATGAGCTAACCCAGTCAGACAGACGCTTTCTCAACAGATTCTAAAGAAGCACACTGCATGTGTCAAGCTGTTCACATGATGGAGGATCAATCCAAAGTTGAAAATCGGTAGCATATAGGGGTAAAATTAACCAGTCTCCGGGGCTGATCCAAGCTAGTACATCTACCAAGACGAATTCTAAAGCCCATGCAAATTTTGACTGCCAAGTGCCAACACCTGCATGGCAGCAGGCTACACAGCAAGAGGGATACACATTTCAATCGACAGTAACCGGTATCCCGTCACAATGAAACATCCAATGTTAACCCTCAAAAAAAAAAACCATCCAATGTTACTGCACAATATTCAGCACCTGTTTCACACTCTGGAACGTGAGACACTGATAAAATTAGAACCAAATTAGCCTAAATATTTACAAACCAGATGAAGTACACACATGATTATGTACACAAACTTTGTTCCTTGTGAGCATTAAAGATGATGATGACTGGCATCATTGGCCATCTTGAGCTAGAGGGAGTATGGATGCCCACTATTCAACACTCTCCTAAGAACATCGGTGTTCCATCCAAACATAGAATCCGAGGAGCTGTCAACACGTCCAAGGAAAACGTGTCACCTGGGGATCCAGATATATGTAAAGAATCTCAACAAAAAGGACCAATATGGGCAGTTCTTATCACGAGATACATGTAGGACATACCTTGGAATGGAGATCTCATGATTGAATATTCTATCAGGGATTGGAGGAATATGGTCCTTTTTCTCATTGGCAAAGTTTATGATCTGGAATAGTACTTCATGAATTGACGATTCCAAGGCAGCACGTCTTGAGCTACTCTCCTCCAATGCTTGCCCTAAGGTAATGGTGCATCACATGTGACCATACTGTGAAACTAAGGGTATCATTGTGAAAGATGATGAAAGTGTTTTTAATAAAATTACCTCCAATATTTGTTAGTGCTTTAGAGCTATGTGATTTGCCATGCCTTTTTGGGCTTATTACATGCAAATTTATGAACCACTGTTCCCAATAAATACGCTCTGTTTTGTTGCCAAACCAGCTTGGGAGTTTGTTTTTCTCATCGAAAAAGGAGAGGCAAACCTGACATATTCATCTTATATGCTAATTAAACTGGAAAACAGATAATACAAGTCTAGCATCGAAGGTGGAAAATTGCAGAACAAAGAGATGGGAAATGCAACCTGACTGCTTCGATTTGGATGTTTCTCTACCCATGCAACAAACTGGTTAATCTTTTCATCAATTTCCTTTTCTAATTCAGGAAGTCCACACTGTACCTACACAAAACAATAATAATAAAAAGTTCTAAGGAACCTCATAGCATAATGAAGCATATGTGAATCCTGGTGAGATTCCATGCAAAACAGCCTATCCAGGTTAGACCAATAGTAGACATCAGATCCCCTCAACACCAAATAAGATTATGATCCTTTAAGGAACATCTAATCTAATAACTTCACTTGCAACTTCACTTGCAACTTTCACGGTTGGTTCTTTTCCCATCATATTTCTCAAAAACATATTGTAGACCACACAAGACACGCAGAAGGCAGTAACAGATAATCATTCAGATCTTGGAGGATGCACCAAACATCACTATTTGCAATAAGTAGAAACAAAACAAGCTTGCATCAGTGTTTGTAAATGTTACACAGTGAAACTGAAACCAAAATGCGAAAGGCAGCATGAAATCTTTTACATAGATAGTTAGGTTTTGGATAGACACTTCATTATTAGTGATACTCTAAATGTTCTTATACAGGGCACAAAGACTTTAACGTTATACAAAATATAATGACAATCCATTTTTATCAGGTCTGCAGTCGACCAAGAAACATGTCGCTGACCAGATTCCTAGCATGTTACCCATGAATGCAGAATTCAAATCCATGTGGTGATACTGATAGCTGGGTGGAAGAGTCTTCCAAGGAGAAGTGTCATCATCTATCTGATAGCATAGTGCAAGAGGCCTCGCAATGGGGCATAGGGGGTGCAAAATGTACTGCAAGATTTACCACATAGTCTTTTGTTTTTTTATGCTTCTGTACTGGTTTTTCCTACCTACTCCCTCCATTTGCAATTGATCATCATGTTAACAAAACGAAAAAAATTCTGGTTTGACGTCGCACAACGTTGGGAGCCAGCAGATTTCTTTTTTTATCTCGTGCATTCACGCATGGATTTAATGCGGAGAGATTATCCAGAGATTAGTTAAACCGCCGCTCCTTTTTTACTGTGTGCATGCATGCATGAATTTAATGCTGAGTGATTATTGTGAGATTAGTTAAATCCACCCGCAAAGTTAATTGCTCGATTTATTTTTCCTTGGTATTGCTGCACAAATGTAACGGGACGATCAATTGGGCGAATGGAGAGTATAATATAACATCAGTAATGGCTTCGTTAAAAAAAAGCCTGCTGGGTGCAGATAAGCTATGGTCTGCAGCAGTATTGATGTTAAGCTATGGTCTGCCTGTTGGGTGCAGATAAGCTATAGGCTGTAACATCAGGGGTGGATCCAATGTGGGTGCTGGGGGGATTCAAGTCCCCCTACCCTGTTGGATCCCCGTAGAGAGAAGGAGAGAGGGAAGGGGGAAGAAGAGGAAGAGGAAGAGGAAGAGGAAGATGAGTCCCCCCCTTTCATTCTATCCTAGATCCACATGTGACATGCAGGTGGATGTGATGGAGGATATGCATTGGGTTATCTTAGCCTAGGTCATTAGGTCGTATGGTGTAAGGGTCATAATAAACCAAAGTGTGCTCTGGACGGCTGAACCACCTCATGGTCGGAGTTGGGTCATGCGGATAAATCAATACAATAAAATGAGACAATGAGAGAGGTGTCTGATGCAACAATTCAGAACTTCTCTGGATATAATTTTTATGGTGCTCAGCAACTATAGAACAGGTGTCACAATTTATTGGTTATATGGTTATTCAAGCTAAAAATAGAAAAAATGCTATATCCTAATGATTTTGCAGAGTTCTTCAGCCAATTAACTAAAAAGTGGTTTGTCAATACCCACAGTAAGCTCATAATGGTCAAGAAGTAATACAGCTTGCCACAAGCTATCTGCATGCCTCAAGGCATAAACAAGTGCCATGACACTCATCTGAAGCTATCACGAATGAGAATAGAAGGCATTACATCCATAAAAGAGACATTACTATTGTTAATATATATTTAAGATAAACCATTATATGGTTAGGAATAATCTTGTATTATCTTTGGTTTGATCTTTTCCATGAATTCTATATCTTAACATCATGTAGCTAAGCACACATATCAGTGACATCTGATAAGTGACAACATCTCACTGTTAACAAGAAGACTAAAACACAATTCAGGGTGGACAATCGCAATAATTAAGACCAAAATAGCAGCAAACATAAAGCACACATAGGACATTCGAATTGCTAAGTTATATGTCACTCTTACAAATACTAGACAATTGCAGTAGGTAAATACTTCATTTGCTAGTCATGAAATGTGCTTAGTGCCAACAAACATTAGATAGGAAGCCCAAATAGATTCAGTACGTTAAATAGTTCAAGACCTTTATACAGGGTAAATACTCACATAGGTGATCTCAAAGAAATCACAATCAACATCTTTGGGCCGAACAAGGCTCAAGGTTCTGTGGAAAAATATGGTGTGCAAAATGCCTGCAGCACAGCCAAAAGCAGCATATCAATCAGCATAGATTAGATGATGCTAGGAAGGATAAGCTGCTCTCGACTTGTCAGTTTACTTAACAAATATAGAATTTATTAAAGAAACTAAGGCGGTGTTTTGGTTCAAACAACAATAAAAGAAATTTAATCAAAATGGGAGGGGTATTGCTCGTGTAATGGAAGATTACTTTGTTTGTTTAGATGGAACAGTGATAACGAAATCTTAAGCCTGGACAAAAGCGAAGCTCATCAAGTTATGCGGTTGCCAGCAACAGTGTAACAGGATTCCATGCCGCTCAAATTGGGGCATAAAGGGAATTTTACTACGTTATCATCAGTTTTAAAGCATGATCTGATTACAACCTAACTAAACCAAACACTACCTAATGAAATCAGATCAGGGCGTAATCTAATTACACTGTAGAACAGCAGAAGTGCAGAACTATAAACCTAAGAGTTTCAAGAATCCGTTATTCATGACAAACCATAGGTGCAAAAAAGCTGTAAAGAATTTGGTACTGTCACCCAACAGTAAACAAAACAAATATATCTTGCAAAACTAAAAAAATCCCAACGTGAAAGTAATATATATATATCCAGTTCTTTCTTCAGTTTGCTCAGGCAGCATTCATCCAATAATTTTTCATTGTGCAAATAGGGAGAAAGTGTTCCGATGCAACATACTCAACATCTCAATTATGATATGAAATTCTCAACTTTAAATAAATAATTTGAGTCCACATCGCAGCACAAAATGAAAAAGAAAAGTAAGGAGAGATAGAAAGGGAAGAGATTTAAGACTCACATCGCAGCACATCCTTGATCTCCCGAGGCTCCAGTTCCTGCGATCGAAGAAAAGCAGCACAGTAAAAACAAGTTAACACAAAAAATCATACCAATAATCCCGTGAGGGAAAAAAAAGAAACCGAAAAGAACAATAAGAAGGGGTGGATTTTGGATCTGACCAGCTCCTTCAGCTGACAGGTCTCGCAGTTCATCTCCGCGACCCCGAAGCGTCCCGCTCAATAACCTAAGCCATACGGATAAATGTAAACTCAGAAAGCCGGTCGGAATCCCGCAGAAGTATTCGAGGCTTTGGTAGCCTGCGGCCGCGGAGCAGAACATATGTTAGTGGAAACGCGAAACATACCGAGGCCGGCGAGGTTCACGACGGCGGCGGCGGAGTTGCGCCTGGTGTGTGTCTCGCCGGCTCAGACTGGATGGATGGATGTATCGAGGATTCGAGGAGTTGAACTGGGGAAGAGAGCTGCCGGTGGTGCTTTGCTTGCACCGATTTGGGGAAGAAGGCAGGATCTGTAGTGAATGGGCTAGGTTCCTGCTGGCAAAGCCCAACCCGTGCGTAGTGAATTTACCAGATAGGGGCTATTTTCAGCGGTGTGTTTCATCTCATAGTTTCTAAATGTCACCCATAAAATTAATTCTTCTAATATAAAATTTTATTTCATAATTTAATAGGTTATATATATTATTTAATTAATTATAATATATATAAGTGGATACGACAAGATAAAATAAAACTCTTTAGTGTTCAATACTAATTTCATCAGGTTTTATAGTTTTGAAAAAATAATGCATACATAGTTTTATCTTCATGAAACTCTTTACTATGTTATCATATATGCTGATATATGATCGTATTTAATACGTACGTTTGTACAGCAAAGATTCTCTTTTATCTTCATTAGCCTTAACCGTTTTCTCTTTGTTCAGCAAAGATTCATCATTCTTATCCGGATCAAATTTCATTATAAAAAGGAATTATCCATTCACCGTATTATTATCTTTCAGTTACATGGAATATCCACGTACACACAAAAAATTGTTCTTCTAGACGACAGGACATACGCACACGCCTCAGGAGTCGAGCCTACTGTTAATCTTGATCGTCACGCAGCAAACATGATCCGAGGTGGCCAAAATGATCACGGAGGCTCTTAGGTTGATGAAGTGTTTACCCCAGGTGCATATACACAAGATAAAAGAGATAATCGAATGAGGCAGCGTATAAGCTTGCTAGTTAGTAGTCAACTTAGGGATCTAAAATGGTTGTTAAATTCTTATGCAGATATACATGAGTTGCTCAATCAAGAATGTAATCATGAATTCAGCATATAATATATTCTCTCTTTATTTCAAAAAAGCATGAGGTCCCGTTTTTCAATGTGCGACCCACCATTCATTTGAGTCTGTGTAACGGTATAAACAATTTCATACTCATTTTATTTTTCTAAATTATGACATTATTAATTTTAAGGTGGTTGACTTTTTAAGATCTTAAATAATTATTATTTATTTTGTTATGGCTTGATTTATCAACCAAAAGTTATTTAAACGTGACTTATTTTTTAAATTTTTTTAAATAAAATAAATGATAAAGTAAAAAGTTAACGATGTATTATATAAAATACGAATGCACTACTTACATAGATTTTTTTAAAAAAAAATTAATCAAATATAAATTGACAGAGATAGCACATATTATAAGTTTACAACTAGTATAACTAGAATTGTTAATATAATTTTCTAAATTTAGTACCAGATTTATGTAAAACTCAGTACGTACAGTGTATAGCACCATGCATTGTGTTGTTGTTTTATTATTTTTCTTGATGTAAAAGGGCAAAGATAATTATATAGAGATGTTCTACCAGCTCTAGTGCTATAGAGATGTTCTACCAGCTCCTTACAACATCTCCAAGGGCTATCCTAAAATTTGATCCTCTATAATATAGTTTTGGGGATGCAGTTAAAAATAGGGTGTTGCAAACTACTTTTTCATTCAACAGGTTTTCTAAAACAGTTTCTCAATTAATTTGAATTTATGGGCTGGGCCATGTTTAGGCTCTATTTTGGGCCTTTTTCCCGATCCGTGTACCTGGTCCGGCGATCAGTGGTGCCGACGGTGGTCTTCCTCTCCCTTGTACGTATCTGCTACTCCCCTACTGTTTCTTCCCTGAAGTTTACTCTCTTCAGAACTTCAGCCAGCACCACACTAAAAATTTAAGATATACTAACATCGATAAACTACAACCATTTTACATTCCTAACCAGGCCTATACAAGAATTTTGTAGTAATCTCCTAGCTGATTGCATTTTCATTATCAAATTATGGAATTTGCGAGTCAAATCAACACCATAGGCCTTTAGAGCCCCCCAAACCCAACATTTCGAGCAAATTATGAGCTCAAATATGCAATTCAAGCGAAATGGATTGCATTCCACACAGAAATTTCAAGCCCTAGCCAACTCGAGTTCAAGCAGTACCGACTCGCATGCTAGATCCATAACCATTTTCACAACACCTCTGTTCACAACTTCTCATCTCAATCTGCTAAAATTTATTAAATCGTCCAACTGGTGAACTGGACCCCTAAAACCAAATCAACCGAATTCAAAGCATAAATCTCGTGAACCACTGCTAATGAATAAGACCTTTCCTACGGTTTTGATGGTTCTACAATGATCCGTGATTTGTGATCTATTTTCACGAGCCAAAAAATCTCTATATCCCCAATTAAAAACTGACGCAACTCACTGATCCACTCAAACAAAAAAAATCCAGATCAGTGACTTGCAGGATGGTCTGATCCAGCCTGAAAAGCAACGGACAGGGGCCTAACCTGCATAGATAAGGGGCCGGAGGAAGCGAGCTCGTCGCGGACGAGATCCCCGGTGGCGATGTGGGGCACGCCGAGGAGGCGGCTGGCATAAGTCCCCTTGCCCACGCCGGGCACCCTAGGAACACCCACGCACGTTCCTCTCCTCCGCCGCCGCCGCGCTCTCTCCGCCACCGCGAACGGAATGCCACGGCCGCAGCCCGCTCGCTCCGGCGCTAGCGCCGTGGACATGCGCCTCCTCGCTGCCACGCCGTCGGAGGCGGACGTCCGCAGGAGCCGCTGCACGGCCGCCATGGGGATGGAGCAGATTTTTTCCGCAGGAGATTTTTGCCGCCAATCCGCGCGTGAGAGAGAGCGGATAGACGATGGGATTCCGTTTCTCAGAAGTGGGGAACGGGGAGGGGAGAATAGGGGATGAAAATTTTAGGAAATGTGATAGGCTATCTATTGAGAGCTGAATTTTAGTCTAAAACTCCTAAAATTTAAATAAAATAGGGGATAGGAAAGCTATTAGAGATGGTCTTACATAGGTAGAAAAGAAAAACTTGTCCATCATTAATGGTCCCGTGGTGGAAAAGATGGTTGAGGTTACAAAGTAGTATTTTATAAAAAAACTAAGAAAGATTATCAAGTAATTGAGAGATTTCTTTTCAATATTTTCGTGGAAAGATTATCAAGTAATTGAGGGATTTCTTTTCAATATTTTCATGGACATCGTCGAAGCGAACACGTTAGGAGAAAAAGACAAAATACAGAGATGTACGATCAGGACCTAAGAAAGGTTTTTTGCAACATTCCCAGGACTCGTGCGAGGGCTACATGGACATGGCCGGGAGCGAACACATTAGCGGAAGAAGTCCCGGAGCGCTGTGGTCAACCTTTAATTACCCTGATATGAAAGCTCGAAGTAATTAAGTAATTATATTTTAGAGTGGAGGCCGTATTTAAACGTGTACTGAAATAAAATGATGCAATTAGTGGCGGGCCCAAGGTCCGGCAACCCTGAGCACTGCCCGGGCTCATCCCCTGCGGCGACCGGACCGGCAACGTGCCGCGGTGGCGCAGGCGCGCAGCGCGGCCCAGCGCCACTGGTGGCCGCTGGCCTGCCCGTCGATGGCCGAAGAACAGGGGTGAACGGAGCGGTGGAGTACTGGGGGACTGGGAGAAGGGCGTCGGCGCGAACGCCGGCTCGGCGTGCGGGTTCGAGGTGGTGGACGCGGCTCCTGTCCTCCTCACCGCCGCCGCCGTCACCTGTTCCATGATCCCACTTTATCCTTTCGCAGCCGCCTCCTCGCGCGCATCGACCCTGATACACGACGACGGCTGCCCTCGCTCTAGGGCAGCGGCGAAATGCGCAGCTTGAGCACTTTGCCTCGGCTTGGCTGATGCCATGACCTGCCTGGCGCTGTATGTCGATCTCCATGGAAGAAGTAATCCCGGTCTGGATCCTATCCGTAAGAAAGCGCTGGCTGTCCCACGGTGGGTAATTGGTTTATTCTGGTTATCGAGTACTAATTTGATTAGCTGCTCGCGCTTTGTTAGTTCGTTTCTGCAGATGCCCCGCTCGATTTCTTCCTTGCCCCCTGCCAAAAGGAAAAGTAAAGGGAGGAGAATAATTGCACATCAATGGCGATTTCTCTGGCTGGAAAGCACGCAAGGCATGGCATCCATGCTTTCACAGTGATCAATTTTCCATGTCTGTTAGCAAAATGCACTCACATAGCTTGCTACCTCTCAGTACTACAAAACTTTATTTATATTGTGATTTATTTATTCTAATAATTGATATTTTTTATTATTGTTATTATCGATTACTTTAATTGTGATTCGTTCAAACTTTTAACATTTTTTGTCCGCCACTGGATGCAATCATGTTGCAAAAGAAAATAGCGAAAAACGCAATCTGTTTTTAATATTTATTATTTCGAGGGCTTGGATATCTTCGGGAGTTAATTGGTGATAGACATGTTCATGGGCTGGCTGGTGATGGGCGGAGCTGCAGCAAGAGAGGCAAGAGATTAGTGTGCTGCGATGGGGTAGCTGTTGGGAAACCTCCAGCCCATGAAGACCTGGTCCAGGTAGCTCACTAATTGGCCTACGCACTAAATTATTTACTAAATAAGGAAAGTATCCATGTTAAATATATATAGAGGAGAGGAGACTCACTTGTATACTAGAGAGTGAAAGAATAAATGTTGAACACAGGTTTGTGGCTGCTCTCAAAGCACAACCCACTCTCACAGAACAAATCCGAGTAGCTTAGGCAAAAGATCTTGAGATAGCCGAGCTCAAGAAAAACATGAGAGTTGAAAAGACCCAAGATTTCATCGAAGACGAGCATGGAACAATATGGATGAAATAAATGTTATGTGTGCGTGAGGATAAAGAACTAAAGAACTTGATACTCATAGAGGCCCATCAGACTCAATACTCAATTCATCCTAGAAGTACAAAGATGTACCAAGATCTTAAAGTGAGAAATTCTGGTAGGTCAGCTTGAAAAGGGAAATAGCTGAATTCGTTGCACTCTGTGACGTGTGTCAGCAAGTAAACACAGAACACCAACCTGCAGATTCCAGAATAGAAATGGGAGGAGATTGGAATAGACTTCATCACGGGTTTGCCCAGAACGTCGTCAGGACACGATTCTATTTGGGTCATCATGGATCGACTCACGAAAGTGACTCACTTCATCCTTGTGCATATCACCTATTCCGGGAAAAAGTTAGCAGAACTTTACCTAGCCAGAATCATGTGCTTACATGGGATACTTAAGAAGATCGTGTCTGATCGAGGAAGCCAGTTCACCTCAAAGTTCTGGCAGAAGCTGCAAAAAGAACTTGGGACTTGTTTGAACTTCAACACAACTTATCACCCACAGATTGATGGTCAATTCGAGAGGGTCAACCAAATATTGGAGGATATGCTGAGAGCTTGTGTGCTCGATTTTGGAGGAGCTTGGGACAAAAGTTTGCCATATGTGAAATTCTCCTACAACAACATTTGCCAGGCCAGTTTGCAGATGGCACCATTTGAGGCGTTGTACGGCCGGAAGTGTCGGACGCTGCTCTTTTGGGATTAGATGGGAAAACATCAATTGTTCGAGACTGAAATCTTGAGTGAGGCATAAGAAAAAGTCAGGACTATCAGAGAAAGGTTGAGATTCGCGCAGTCTCGACAGAAGAGCTACGTAGACAACTGTCGAAGAGAGCTCGCTTTTGAAACAAGGGACTATGTGTATCTTCGTGTCACACCGTTTCGGGAAGTACATCGTTTCCATACTAAAGGCAAGTTGGCACCACGCTTTGTGGAACCATACAGAATCCGGGAACGTGAGGAGAAGTTGCTTACCGACTCGAACTTCCACCAAACATGGCTGGTATCCACGATGTGTTCCATGTGTCCCAGCTGAAAAAGTGTTTAAGGGTACTAGAGGAACAGGCAAGCCTGACCAAATTGAGATTCAAGATGACTTGACCTATGTGGAGAAGTCGGCCCGTATCCTTGAAACCAGTGAGAGAAGAACCAGAAACAAGGTTATCAGGTTCTGCAGAGTTCACTGGAGCATCACTCCGAAGAAGGGGCCACATGGGAAAAGGAAGATGAATTGAAGGACGCCCACCCGCACCTCTTCGCCAACACTTCCAAATCTCGGGGTCGAGATTTCGTTTAAGGGGATAGGTTTGTCACACCCCAAAGTTCCTCTCGAAGCTTTAAAATTGATTTAATAAATCTCCTGAAGAAATTGTTTAATTTAACCTAGAGCTAAACCTTAATTAATAAAATGCATTTAAGAAGTGGAAATAGCATGGTGGAATTTTTACTCGCTTCCCATGTCAAAATACATTAACAAAATTTTTAGTGGAATTTTTAGCTCATTGGAAATAATTTAAAACCAATTTAATTCAAATATCGACATTAAATAAATTCCAGGAAAATCCTTTTTCTTTTTTTTTTTTTCCCTTCTTTTCTTCTTGGGTCGTCGGCCCAGCCTGTCTCTCCTCTCCTGCGCGCCCACGCACGCTTCCTTTATGGTGGGCTGGCCCAAGGCCATGGCCCACTGCCTCCCGCCTCCATCCCGAAGTTTGGATCCCCTTCCCTTATCCCCGGGTCACTGCCAGGTGGGGCCCACCTATCAGGCCCGTCCCTGACCTCCCGCTGGCCGAGCCGCGCCGTCGCAAAACCCGCGCCGCCCTCTCCGCCTCTCCCCGTCCCACCCCGCACCTTCCCATAAAGGGTTACGCGGAAGCTACGATAGCTAAAACAAAAATTTCTACCGCAAAACCAGGAACCTTGCAAGTAAGGGTCGACAGATCGTTACCGATTGGAGTAGAGTGCAGCGAAAATAGCCAATCAAGAGCTATCCGATCTGAAACAGTACTGGCCAACCACAGCCGATTTGTTGACCACAGCCGATTCCCGAACGCAGCCGATTCGCTGAGTCGCCTGACCGTAGCCGATCCGACTACAGCCGATTCGACGAGATTCGCCGATTCACCGAATCGCCCGACCGCGATAGCGCGCCTCGCCCAACCGCGACTGCCTCGCTCCGATGCGCCTGACCGCAGCCGATCTGTCCGATCGCAGCCGATTCGCAGTCGTCGAATAGCACCGCAACATAGCAATGCCTCTACCGGTGTCCACACATCCAGGGATAGAACGTCTAACACTCGTGTGCTAGCTCAAGATGCAAGGTTAGGGTTTGGCTCGAGAGTGGGGAGGGTTTCTGTGGAGATTACAAACTCGCCGACTTCTGAAACCGTGCGTGTTTTAATCTGTTGCGCGATTAGATTGATTCGATTCAATGCAATGCTGCACCTCTCCGCCCCTCGCCCCTTTATATAGAGTTGCCGATTAGGCCTATAGGCCCATCGGGACTCTATCCGATCGAGCCGTATCCGAGTCCAACTCGAATGTCTGTTTTTATCCCCTTAAGCGTGCGACCCTGTAGGTTCAGGTATACATGGTCTCGACCCGAGTCCAACTCGGCCGACCATCAATAGCGGCGCCTAGCAACAAATATTGACACCATAGTATATAAGAATATAATATCGGCTTTGAACCTGTAATGTGTACATAAATCCCTTTGCCTCACGATACCAATTAAGCTATAGTCAATATGTGCGCTATCCTTTCAATAGCTTAATCATTCACTCGAACCGTATTGGATTATCTATCAGTTGATTGACTCCTCAATCAACTTGGCATGGCCATGCACTTCCATAATCCATTACCTCGAGGGGCCCAGAGATATCTCTCCCAAAGGAGGGGCAAATTCCGTCTTGATCATTCACATCCTACTACATGTTTCATAGCAAACCCGAAAACTACTTTTATAACTACCCTGTTACGGAATAGCGTTTGGCAGTCCCAAAGTAGGCTACTACACATGTTGGAATCCATGATGATCTCAGGTCTAAGGACTTACACCAACACTACTCGAGACCAACTAATGGCACATTAATTCCTATAGTGTCTCTTGGTGAGTCTATCGAACAGCATGTTCTCTAACATGTGTCCACGTTTACTGATTTGGTATCTTCATACCCATGATCTATGAGACATGATCATCAATCAATAAACATGTCGATCTTAGAATCATATTTGTTCCAACAATATGACATGTGATCGGGGATCGTTTAGAAATAGATTCATACATAAAGAGTCTCATAAATAAGTCATGTACTTATTGATCAATACAAGATGTCTATTTCATGGAACTGAATAAAACTTTATTCATTTATATATAAACATTGATCATGATATCCAACATCTCCATGTTGCTTCTTGGGTATATCACTAACAGTCTTCCACTTGCACTAGAGTCAATCATGTAAGTATCTAATACCCATTGCTCTTGTGTGTGCCTCATGTTTTGGCTGAGGGAGAGGTTTTGTCAACGGATCGGCAATGTTGAGATCCGTGTGCACTTTGCATATCTTAACATCACCTCTATCCACTATCTCGCGGATGAGATGATATCACCGAAGTATGTGTTTGGACTTCTGATGTGAGCTCGGCTCCTTAGCTTGCGTAATGGCTCCACTATTATCACAATAGAGAGACATTGGACCAGTTGCACTGGTCATCACACCCAGCTCAGAAACAAATTTTTTTGATCCAAACAGCCTCCTTTGCAGCTTCTGAAGCAGCGATGTCTCGGTCTCCGTTATAGAATCAGTAACAGTATCCTGCTTGGAACTCTTCCAGCTGACTACACCTCCGTTCAGGCAAAACACAAACCCATATTGCAATCTATAATCATCTTTGTCCGTTTGGAAGCTAGTATCGGTGTAACCACTTACAACGAGCTCTTCTTCACCTCCATAGACTAGGAACATATCCTTAGTTCTTCTCAAGTACTTAAGGATACTCTTTACGGTAGTCCAGTGACCTTCACCTGGATCTGACTGGTATATGCTCGTAGCACTCAAAGTGTACGAGACATCTGAACGTGTACAAAGCATAGCATACATGATGAATCCAATTGCTGAAGCATATGGAATCATACCCATCTTATTCCGCTCATCATGTGTCCGAGGACACTGATTCTTGCTAAGATTAATGCCATGTGACATGGGCAAGAAACCTTTCTTGGATAAATGCATGTTGAACATTTCTTGGATTCATGCATGTTGAACCTCCTGGATCTATCCCTATAGATCGAATGTCTAATATGTATGCTGCCTCTCCTAAGTCTTTCATGGAAAAACTATTTTTCAATGAAGACTTGACGGATTCTAGCATAGGGATATCATTTCCAATCAGTAATATGTTATCCACATATAAGATTAGAAATATAATTGCGCTCCCACTGACCTTTTTGTAAATACATGCCTCCTCTTCATTTTTGATGAAACCAAACCCTTTGATTACTTCATCAAAACGAATATTCCAACTCCGAGATGCTTGCTTCAATCCATAAATGGATTTCTGTAGCTTGCATATCTTTCCAGGCGACTGTGGATCGACAAAACCCTCAGGTTATATCAAGTATACATCCTCGCTTAGGTTTCCATTTAGGAAATCCGTTTTGACATCCATCTGCCATATCTCATAATCAAAATATGCAGCAATCGCTAGAATAATCCGAATAAACTTAAGCATTGCAACGGGCGAGAAGGTTTCATCATAATCAACACCTTGAATCTGTTTAAAACCTTTCGTCACCAATCACGGCTTATAGATGTGAACATTTCCATCCATGTCGGCCTTTTTCTTAAAAACCCATTTGCATTCAATGGTTTTGAGACCATCAAGTGGATCAATTATCATACATGGATTTTATTTCGGATTTCATGGCTCCAAGCCACTTGTTGGAATCGGGTCCCACCATCGTTTCCTCATAGGTCTTAGGCTCATCGTTGTCTAACAACAATATATCACGTTGTTCCGCACCTGTGTACCTGTCAGGCACACGACGTGATCTTTCAGACCTCCGTGGGGCTGATGTATCTACAACAGGTGGTGTAACATCTTGTTCCTCCTGTTGTGGTTCCGTGGTAGCTGAAACATTTTCTGGTATTTCTTGAACTTCTTCAATATGCACCCTGCTCCCACTAACCCTTCTAGAGAGAAACTCTTTTTCAAGAAAACACCATGTCGGACGACAAACACTTTGCCTTGTTTCTGATTATAAAAGTAATATCCCTTAGTTTACTTAGGATATCCCACAAAGAAGCACTTGTCAGATTTGGGTGTGAGCTTGTCGGGCTGTAAACGTTTTACATAAGCTTCACATCCCCAAATTTTGAGAAAAGACAAACTAGGGGGTTTCCCTGTCCATATCTCATATGGTGTCTTTTCGACTGACTTAGATGAAACTCTATTTAGTGTGAACGTAGCTGTTTCAAGAGCATATCCCCAGAAGGATAACGGAAAACTTTGGCTCATCATGGACCGCACCATGTCCAACAAGGTGCGATTTCTCTGTTCGGACACCCCATTCCATTGTGGAGTTCCTGGCAGAGTCAACTGTAAAACAATTTCACAATCTTTCAGATGATTACCAAACTCTTGGCTCAAGTATTCGTCTCCACGATATGATCATAGAATCTTAATTGTTTTCCCTAAATGATTCTATACTTCATTCTGGAATTCTTTGAACTTTTCAAAGGATTCAGACTTATGCCTCATTAAGTAGATATAGCCATATCTACTAAAGTCATTGGTGAAGGTAATGAAGTACTGATAACCACCTCTGGCCGTTGAGCTCATTGGTCCACATACATCAGTATGTACGAGTTCCAACAAGTCATTTGCTCTCTCACTGTGTCCCGTGAAAGGTGCCTTTGTCATCTTACCAAGTAAACAGGACTCACATGTCTCAAATGATTCAAAATCAAAAGAGTGAAACTATCCATCCTTATGGAGCTTCTCCATGCGTTTCTGATTTATATGGCCTAAGTGATAATGCCAGATAAACGTGGGGTTTGTATCATTTGGAAGTTGCCTCTCTGTATTAATGTTATAGATGGGAGACGCTTCAAGATTCAAAACGTATAATCCATTCACCAATGGTGTATAAAAATAGAACATATCTCTGAGATAAACTGAAAAACCATTGTCCATTGATCTAAAATCATATCTTTCCGCTTGCAAACATGAAGCGGAAATAATATCTTGACATAGAGTTGGAACACAATAACAATTATTTAATTCCAAAACTAATCCTGAAGGTAAATGAAGTGATGTAGTGCCGATAGCAATTGTAGCAACACTTGCTCCATTGCCGATGCGCAGGTTCACCTCGCCCCTTCTCAAGCTTCTACTTCTTTTCATTCCCTGCAACGATTTGCAAATATGAGCTACTGATCCGGTATCAAATACCCAAGAGTCAGTAGGTGAAGTAGCAAGAGTCAGTAGGTGAAGTCGCACTTTGCTTCTTTTTGAGATCCTCCATGTACTTCTTGCAGTTCCTTTTCCAGTGACCTGTCTCCTTGCAATAGAAGCAAACGACATCTGATGTCGCCGACCCCTTCTTGCCCTTCTTTGCGTTGGAGGCAATCGTGATCTCATTGGGAGTTAGTTTCCTCTTGGTGCAAAGTTTCTTGACAGGTGGTTTACGCTTAGCTTTCTGCATCATCATCACATGATGACCGTTTTTCTGGATACTCTCCTCAGCCGTCTTTAGCATCCCATGTATTTCGGCCAAGGTCTTATCCATACTGTTCATGTGATAATTTAATATGAATGGCTCAAAACACGGAGGGAGCGACTGGAGAATCACATGAGTAGCCAACTCTTGGCTAAGGGGAAAACCTAGTTTTTCCAGACTCTCAATGTAGCCAATCATTTTTATCACATGCGGACTGACGAGACTCCCCTCAACAAGCCTGCACGCAAACATGTACTTTGAGGTGTTGAACCTCTCGGCCCTAGCTTGCTTCTCAAACATGCCACGCAGTCCCTGAATAATAGTATGAACATCGCTGCTCTCGTATTGCTTCTGAAGCTCAAAGGACATTATAGCAAGCATGAGACAGCTTATGTCTAGGGAATCATTAGTGTGCTTCTCATAAGCCCTCCGTACAGTAGCAGTAGCATTATTAGGCAAATCATCAGGATAGGGTACTTCAAGAACATACTCCTTGCGCTCTTGCTTGAGAATAATTCTCAAGTTGTGATACCAATCCATGAAGTTTGTCCCATTCAGTTTTTCTTTCTCGAGAACAGATTACAAATTAAAAGTACTGGGTGTAGTATTAGCTGCCATAATCTACAACAGAAAAAAGAAAGTTTAGCACAATGTTTATGCTCTGTCTATTGTTAAACAATTTAACAAAAGACTCCCATTATGTATTTTATACCTTCCCTCTATGTTATGTATTGGGTCAAGATCCACATGTTAATTAATTTTTAGTGAGCTTTGGCATCGTTGCTAGAAAATTAATAACATCGGTAAGCAACACTTTGCTAATCACATCTCTATGTGACTCTTGTTGTTGGAGTGGCATCTCCATGCCCTGGCGCCAACCTATGCCCCAAGGGCCAAAACTGTTTTGATAGCGTTGTTGAGTAAACCAAATGCTCCCGCATGTATATGTTCGACATATACCTCATCGTGTTATGATAGAGAATGACACTCTGGTTTGGCAGACCCACCATTGACGAGCATAACGGTGACAGGTGCAACATTTGGAAGGGTATCATTACCACTTAATTTTGTGAGGGATACTATCCTATCAAACAAACACATCTAAATATATGAAAGCAGGTAGAATAGCAATTAATGAAATAATATGGCGCCCTTCATATGGTGATCTCCATCTCCATGCCGGTGTAGAGGATCTCCATCTTCATCACCGTTCTTCCGAGTGCCGAATGCTTGATTTCTTCAAACTAAGCTACTACTATTGAAGCTATAATTGAAGATTACATCGACTCGTAGGTCGTGAAAGAATATTACAAGCATTGCACGTATGAAAGAATATTACAGGGAGTGCACATATGAAAGAATATTACACGCATCACATGCATCTCATACATACAATAGGGCCATACCATCTCAAAGCATTCTCTGCAAAAACAAGTTAGGCGTAGAACGTTTTCTACCTATCGTAGAGATACGGTATCGAGACAATATATCAGGAGGTACGCACACGGGGGGTCGAGGGGGAAGCTGCCCCCTCGCGGGCTTCCGGGTAGCGCCCGGAACACCACACAAAATTCATAGATCCAATCTATGAAATTGCTTACGGAAACCATATCGGCATAATCACATTATGCCGTCCCAATACACTATCAAGGGAGATGGTTTGCGTAGGCACGAGACAGCAATCAAGGTCGGACTACGAGACAACTTCGACATAATCACATTATACCGTTCCGATACACTATCAAGGAACGCTATCTCAAATCCGACTCAAACCGAGTTCTATGGAAATTGCTTCAACGTAATCACATTACGCCATTCCGATACACTATCAAGGAATGCAATTACCATCAACTCTCCTCAACAGAACCTGTAAAACTGATTGATCTAATCAACCCGTGTGCAAAACTTGTTCCAGATCCAATCTAAAACTTGAACTAAGCAAGTTTAGCTCTGATACCACTAAAGGGTTACGCGGAAGCTACGATAGTGTAACGCCCTGAAAATCAAAAAATTTAAAAACCGGGAATTAAAAATCAAAAGTTACAAAAACCTTTTGCTTGTTGCTTCTTGATCGAGTTTTTCGCTTCTTATTTGCCAGCTTGGTTGCATAAATTTATATGTGAGCAATTCATCTCGATGTTTTAGAAAAACCAAACGATTTGAATTTCCGTTGGGGAGGAAAATTTCGGAGTTTAGAGTTGGGAATTTTTATATAAAATAGGAAAAGGGTTATGGATTTATTAAAATACATATTTGGAAACAAAACATGATTTTGGTGGTTGTGTAATATTAATTAGTGAATAAAATGAGTGCTAAAATATTTTAAAATATATATGTGGAGTCTAGAAATTATTCGGAATCAAAATTGTATTTTCTGGAATTTAGGGAAAAGGATTAAATTAAATGTGTGAAATATAATTTTTAAAATAATAAAAGTGAGGGAAAAGTTTGAAAATATATTTTTAAACTAATTTTGGGAATACTAGATTTTATTTTGAATTTTTAGAGTGAAGGGAAAATAGGATTTGGAAATTAGAAATTAAAATCGAGAAAATCGGAAAAGTCACTGTTCACGCGTAACAAGGTGTTCGACCCGGTCCTTTGCCTCGCGCACGTGCGCGACACGCGCCGCGTGTCGTCGCCTCGCGCCGTACCAGCACCCACCCCGCGCGCGCACACGCCGCGCCGTGCCGCGCCACGGCCCGGCCTCGCGCCGCGTGCCCACGCACGCCGCGCCCGGACCCCGCCTCGCCCCGCCGCGAGTCGCCGCCGCGCCGGACCCCGCCTCGCCCCGCCACGCGTCGCCCACCCGTACCGGCCCCGCGTCCATGTGCGTCACGCGCGACCCCGCGCCGGTCCCCGCCGTCGTGCCCGCTTTTGCCGCGCCCCCCCGCCAACCCGCGCCGCCGCGTGCCCTCCGCCGTACCCGCCGCGCGAGCCCCTCTCCCTCTCTCGTTTCTCTCCTTCGCCGTGGCTATAAATGGGGAATGAAGCCCCATCTCTTTTCCACCATTGCCACCGCCGGTTCCCTCTCGTTCCCTCTCCTTTTCCTCGCTGAAGCTAGCGCCGCCGCCTCCGTTGTTTACGCGCGCCGCCGTGCCATTGCCGCCGCGTTCGCCGCCGTAAGCCGCCGCTCCTTCCTCTCCTTTTCCCGATCGCCGCCGTCGCCGCAGACCGCCATCGCCGTCGTGCGCCGCGCGCGCCGCGCCGTTCGGCCGCACGAGAATAGGAAGGAAGGGAGCACCGGTCGAACGAGAGAGGAGGAGAGAGGAATAGGCAAAAAAAAAAAGGGAAAAAAAAAAAATGAAAAATAAAAAATGGGAAAAATATGGAAAAATTCTGGAAAATTAGGAAAAATATTTAGAAAATATTTGGGAAAATATTTTGAGCAAAAATATATTGTTTTCTCCTATATTTTCTTGGAGTGATCTCGGAATTCAAAAATCGGATTTTCGGAGATTTCGTTTTCGCATCGTTTTTAATCCGGAGTTTGTCTATTTCTTTTGCGCCATTAAAAATATGTTTCTTTTGGTGCTCGGACCTCCAAAACCTTGAGCATTAATTCTATGATCTAGCGCTTTTCAAAAATATATTTCCTTAATTAAATTTGGTCGACATTTTGCGAAAACCCTAAAATCTCAAACTCGCTTTTTAAATCGGATTTCATCCCGAAACTCTCGTCCGAACTCGAGTAGAATTTTAGGCTAAACATTTGAAGTCGTTTTTATGGTTCTTTTCGATCTCTCGATATTTTATCGAATTCTGATCAAATTCAATTGACTTTTCACACGTACGAATAGCAACTGAGGGAGCAGGCACTGACTACGTTGGAGACCCCGGCCAACAAGTTTGCGAGCAAGGCAAGTCAACACTTCCCTTTGAACATATTGGTCCTACTTTGCGAAATGGTGTTGATTCTAATTACAAATTGCATGCTATACACAAATGAGTACCTATGCTTGATATACCCTGCCTTGATGTTGATTACCATTAGAATTATTCTTTGTAACCTTCGATGAGATATGACCGGAGGATAACTTTGGTAAAATGCTTAATCCTGCTTATAGTAGATTCTTGCATACTCATGATTTTACAAGAAGCTTCGTGCTTGGGCAACTATCTTTGGGGAGGTAGTTGGAATACGGCATGTGGAGACATGAGCGCCACATTGCTTTGATCATGATGAAAATAGTTTTGATGAAAAACAAAATGTACAAAGCCAATGTTTTAGACTGGGGCGGATGGTTGGATTTGGGTGGATTCCGGTAAAGGCAAGAACCGTCCCTGGTCAATTAAGGACTGAGCCATGAGACTTATAACCTGGAACGAGCCAGTACATCCATACTTCTCGAATGGGTATAGACCTAGCGGAGTAGATAACCGAGAGGAGGCAGTATCCCTGCATAGTGGTTCTTGAGTGAAGAGGTGGTTTTGGTTATTGAGATAAGGCTGCGGCCTAAGTGTTGAGTAATGAATGAGAATGTTGTGAAAGGTTTTCCCTACCCCGGAAGCGCCAGAACTCCTCTCACTGCTAGAAAAGGACGGCTAGAGTGCAAGAGGATTTAAGTTCATGGAGCGGGTACTGCCGAAGCAAAGTTATCGAAAGGCTTTGCCGTGACCATCCCATATGAAGGGATGAAAGCTCATTCAATGAGTAGTCGCGGAATACGGGTAAAGTTTACATCCATTGCAGTGTGAGTTAATCAATCTATTCGAATAGCCGTGCTCGCGGTTAATGAGCAACGTGACAAGTTTCTCCTGTGGCTAGACTCATAAATTTTAAAATGATGGGTTGGGATTGCATAATGATTTTGTGTGCTGGTGGACTCAACTTTTCGAACTGCGAGAAGGGGTGGACTCCCCAGAAAACCATGACGAACCGGAGGCGGGAAGCCATCCTTGGAAATCACGATGGATGGTAGACAGAACCGTCGCCGTTTTAATATACTCTGAAACTAAAACTTGACTTGGCTAGATAACAGGTTTGTGAAATCATTCCGTGTCAGCTTGTTGAGTACGTTGGGTACTCACCCTTGCTATACGCACAAATCTCAGATGAAGGAAACGAAGAACTGGAGGACCCCTATACTTACTGCTAGGTGGGCGATGGAGGAGAAGGCGTCTACTAGGTCTTAGTCCCCGGTCGTTGCCTGTGGCAATCGACATGCCGCTGCCTTCCGACTGCTAATCTTATCTAAACTCTGCTTTTGGTTGTATCCGGACCAGTGGGTCCTTTGGGCCTATTATTATAATAATTTCGATGTAAGACTATTCGTGCACTTTGCACCTGGTAATTCAGACTGTATTCGTGGGTACCAAACTACTCAATCCAGGGATATGGTACTATGAACACGAATGATTCCCGTCCTCAAAAACGGGGGTCGACAGATAGCTAAAACAAAAATTTCTACCGTGCAAACCAGGAACCATGCAAGTAAGGGTCGACAGATCGTTACCGATTGGAGTAGAGTGCAGCGGAAATAGCCAATCAAGAGCTATCCGATCCGGAACAGTACTGGCTGACCACAGCCGATTCCCGAACACAGCCAATTCCCTGAGTCGCCTGACCACAGCCGATCCGACTATAACTGATTCGACGAGATTCGCCGATTTGCCGAATCGCCCGACCGTGCTCACGCGCCTTGCCCGACCGCGACTGCCTCGGTCTGATGCGCCCGACCGCAGCAGATCTGTTCGATCGCAGCTGATTCGCAGCCGTCGAATAGCACCGCAACGTTGCAATTCCTCTACCAGTATCCACACATCCAGGGATAGAACGCTTAACACCCGTGTGCTAGCATAAGATGCAAGGTTAGGGTTTGGCTCGAGAGTGGGGAGGGTTTCTGTGCAGATTACAAACTCGCCGACTTCTGAAGCCGTGCATGTTTTAATCTGTTGCACGATTAGATTGATTCGGTTCAATGCAATGCTGTAGCTCTCCACCCCTCGCCCCTTTATATAGAGTTGCCGACAGGGCCTATAGGCCCATCGGGACTCTATCCGATCGAGCCGTATCCGAGTCCAACTCGAATGTCTGTTCTTATCCCCTTAAGCGTGTGACCCTGTAGGTTCAGGTATACATGGTCTCGACCCGAGTCCAACTCGGCTGACCGTCAATAGCGGTGCCTAGCAACAAATGTTGACACCATAGTATACAAGAATATAATACCGGCTTTGAACCTCTAATGTGTACACAAATCCCTTTGCCTCACGATACCAATTAAGCTATAGGCAAGATGTGTGCTATCCTTTCAATAGCTTAATCATTCACTCGAATCATATTGGATTATCTGTCTGTTGATTGACTCCTCAATCAGCTCGGCATGGCCATGCACTTTCATAATCCATTACCTCGAGGGGCCCAGAGATATCTCTCCCAAAGGAGGGGGAAATTCCATCTTGATCATTCACATCCCACTACATGTTTGATAGCAAACCCAAAAACTACTTTTATAACTACCCAGTTACGGAATAGCGTTTGGCAGTCCCAAAGTAGGCTACTACACATGTTGGAATCCATGATGATCTCAGGTCTAAGGACTTTGCACCAACACTACTCAAGGCTAACTAATGGCACATTAATTCCTGTAGTGTCTCTAGGTGGGTCTATCCAACAGCATGTTCTCTAACATGTGTCCACATTTATTGATTTGATATCTTCATACCCATGATCTATGAGACATGATCATCATGAAGGGTTACGCGGAAGCTACGCTAGCCGAAAACAAAAATTTTCTACCGCGCAAACCAGTAACACTTGCAAGTAAGGGCCGATAGATCGTTACCGATTGGAGTGTGCGGCGGAAGCGCCAATCGGGGCTATTCGATCTCGGAACCGTGTAGCCGATTTCCCGAGCCGACGGCCCGATTCCCTGTCTTTGCGCCGATCCGAGTCGCGATCGCGTTGCCGATCCTGATGCCGCTTCGCCGCTCCGATTGCGCCCCGATTCAGTAGCCGATCAACAGCCGCCGCAACGTAGCGCGCCTCTACCGGTATCCGCACGTCCGGGAATAGAACGCCGAACACCCGTGTGCTAGCACGCGATGCAAGGCTAGGGTTTGGCTCGAAAGTGGGGAGGGTTTCCGTGGAGATTGATCTCGGCGACTTCTGTTGCACGCGATGCAATTGACATGCCGCAGCTCTCCACCCCTCCCTCCTTTATATAGAGTTGGCCGATCGGGACTAGTGGCCGATTAGGACTCTATTTTGAATCGGATCTCATCCGTATCTCATAGAGTTGGCCGCCCACACGTCGTAAGCCCATAGGACTCTATCCGATCGGATCCCTATCCGATCGAGCCGTATCCGAGTCCAACTCGAATGCTGTTCTTATCCCCTTAAGCGTGCGACCCTGTAGGTTCAGGTATACTCGGTTTCGGCTATAGTCTAACTTAGCCGACCGTCGGCTCGAGTCTAACTCAGTCGACCATCAACCGGCGCGCTAGCAGCACATATTGACACCATAGTATACAAGAATAATATCGGCTCGAACCTGTAATGTGTACACAAATCCCTTTGCCTCACGATACCGGTTAAGCTATAGGCAAGATGTGTGCCATCCCTTCAATAGCTTAACCATTCACTCGAACCGTATTGGATTATCCGTGTGTTGATTGACTCCTCAATCAACTTAGCATGGCCATGCATTTCCATAATCCATTACCTCGAGGGCCCAGAGATATCTCTCCAAAGGAGGGGCAAATTCCATCTTGATCACTCACATCCCACTCCATGTTTCATAGCAAACCCGAAGACTACCTTTATAACTACCCGATTACGAATAGCGTTTGGTAGTCCCAAAGTAGGCTACTACACATGTTGGAATCCATGGTGATCTCGGGTTTAAGGACTTTGTACCAACACTACCGAGACCAACTAATGACACATTAATTCTGTAGTGTCTCATGGTGGGTCTATCCAACAATGTGTTCTCCAATACATGTGTCCATGTTTATTGATTTGGTATCTCCATACCCATGATCTATGAGACATGATCATCAATCAATAAACATGCCGATCTTAGAATCATATTTGTTCCAACAATATGACATATGATCGGGATCGTTTAGAAATAGATTCATACATATAGAGTCTCATAAATAAGTCACGTACTTATTGATCAATACAAGATGTCTATTTCATGGAACCGAATAACACTTTATTCATTTATACATAAACATTGACGTGATATCCAACATCTCCATGTTGCCTCTAGGGCATATCACTAACAATCTCCCACTTGCACTAGAGTCAATCATGTAAGTATCTAATACCTATTGCTCTTGTGTGCGCCTCATGCTTCGTGAGGGAGAGGTTTTGTCGCGGATCGGCTATGTTGAGATCCGTGTGCACTTTGCATATCTTGACATCACCTCTGTCCACTATCTCGCGGATGAGATGATATCGCCGAAGTATGTGTTTGGACTTCGATGTGACCTTGGCTCCTTGGCTTGCGCAATGGCTCCACTATTATCACAATAGAGAGACATTGGACCATCGTACTAGTCATCACACCAAGCTCGAAACGAATTTCTTGATCCAAACAGCCTCCTTTGCGCTTCCGAAGCAGCAATGTACTCGGCCTCCGTTGTAGAATCGCAACGGTATCTCGCTTGGAACGCTTCCAACTGCGCTCCGTTTAGGCGAACATGAACCCAGTTGCGATCTATAATCATCCTTGTCCGTTTGGAAGCTAGCATCGGTGTAACCACTTACAACGAGCTCTTCTTCACCTCCATAGACTAGAAACATATCCTTAGTTCTTCTCAAGTACTTAAGGATATTCTTTACAAATCCAGTGATATTCACTGGATCCGATCGGTATCTACTCGTAGCACTCAAAGCATACGAGACATCCGGGCGTGTACAAAGCATGGCATACATGATGGATCCAATTGCCGAAGCATATGGAACCATACCCATCTTATTCCGCTCATCATGTGTCCGAGGACACCGATTCTTGCTAAGATTAATGCCATGTGACATGGGCAAGAAACCTTTCTTGGAATCATGCATGTTGAACCTTTTCAACACCTTGTCAATGTATGTACTTTGGCTTAATCCAATTAGCCTCTTGGATCTATCTCTATAGATCCGAATGCTAATATGTATGTTGCCTCCCTAAGTCTTTCATGGAAAAACAATTTTTCAATGAAGACTTGACGGATTCTAGCATAGGGATATCATTTCCAATCAATAATATGTCATCCACATATAAGATTAGAAATACAATTGCGCTCCCACGACCTTTTGTAAACACAAGCCTCTTCTTCGTTTTTGATGAAACCAAACCCTTTGATTACTTCATCAAAACGAATATTCCAACTCCGAGATGCTTGCTTCAATCCATAAATAGATTTACGTAGCTTGCATATCTTTCGAGGCGATTCTGGATTGACAAAACCCCGAGGTTGTATCATGTATACATCCTCGCTTAGGTTTCCATTTAGGAAAGCCGTTTTGACATCCATCTCGCCATATCTCATAATCGAAATATGCAGCAATCGCTAGGATAATCCGAATAGATTTAAGCATTGCGACGGGCGAGAAGGTTTCATCATAATCAACTCCTTGAATCTGTTTAAAACCTTTCGCCACCAATCGCGCCTTATAGATGTGAACATTTCCATCCATATCGGCCTTTTCTTAAAAACCCATTTACACTCAAAGGTTTTGACACCATCGGGTGGATCAACCAAGTTCCAAACTTGATTATCGTACATGGATTCTATTTCGGATTTCATGGCTCCAAGCCACTTGTTGGAATCGGGTCCCACCATCGCTTCCTCATAGGTCTTAGGCTCATCGTTGTCGAACAACAATATATCACGTTGTTTCGCACTGTGTACTGTCGGTGCACGACGTGATCTTTCGGACCTCCGTGGAGCCGGTGTATCTACAACCGATGGCGCAACACTTTGCTCCTCCGTTGTGGTTCGTGGTCGCTGAAACGTTTTCGGTGTTTCTTGAACTTCTTCAAGATGCACCCTGCTCCCACTAACCCTTCTTGAAAGAAACTCTTTCTCCAAGAAGACACCGTGTCGGGCGACAAACACTTTGCCTTGTTCCCGATTATAAAAGTAATATCCCTTAGTTTCCTTAGGATATCCCACAAAGAAGCACTTGTCGATTTGGGTGTGAGCTTGTCGGCTGTAAACGTTTTACATAAGCCTCACATTCCCAAATTTTGAGAAAAGACAAACTAGGGGGTTGCCCTGTCCATATCTCATATGGTGTCTTTTCAACCGACTTAGATGGAACTCTCATTTAGTGTGAGCGCAATGCTTCAAGAGCATATCCCCGAAAGGATAACGGAAGATCACTTTGGCTCATCATCGACCGCACCATGTCCAACAAGATGCGATTTCTCCGTTCGGACACTCCGTTCCATTGTGGAGTTCTGGCGGAGTCAACGTGGAACAATTCCACGATCTTTCGATGATTACCAAACTCTTGGCTCAAGTATTCCCTCCACGATCGATCGTAGAAACTTGATTGTTTTCCCTAAATGATTCGTACTTCATTCTAGAATTCTTTGAACTTTTCAAAGGATTCGGACTTATGCCTCATTAAGTAGATATAACCATATCTACTAAAGTCATCGGTAAAGGTAATGAAGTACGATAACCACCTCCGGCCGTTGAGCTCATTGGTCCACATACATCGGTATGTACGAGTACCAATAAGTCACTTGCTCTCTCACTATGTCCCGTGAAAGGTGCCTTTGTCATCTTACCAAGTAAACAAGACTCACATGTCTCAAATGATTCAAAATCAAAAGAGTGAAGCAATCCATCCTTATGGAGCTTCTCCATGCATTTCTTATTTATATGGCCTAAGCGACAATGCCGGATAAACGTGGGGTTTATATCATTAGAGAGTTGCCTTTACGTATTAATGTTATAGATGGGAGACACTTCAAGATTCAAAACGTATAATCCATTCACCAATGGAGCATGAAAATAGAACATATCTTTGAGATATATTGAACAACCATTGTTCATTGATCTAAAATCATATCCTTCCGCTTGCAAACATGAAGCGGAAATAACGTTTTGACATAGTGTTGGAACACAATAACAATTATTTAATTCCAAAACTAATCCCGAAGGTAGATGAAGTGGTACGTGCCGACAGAAGCGTAGCAACGCTTGCTCCATTGCCGATGCGCAGTTCACCTCGCCCCTTCTCAAGCTTCTACTTCTTTTCATTCCCGCAACGATTTGCAAATATGAGCTACCGATCCGGTATCAAATACCCAAGAGTCGAGGGTGAAGTAGCAAGAGTCGATAGGTGAAGTCGCAATTTGCTTCTTTTTGAGATCCTCCATGTACTTCTTGCAGCCTCTTCCAGTGGCTGTCTCCTTGCAATAGAAGCAAACGGCATCGATGCCACCGACCCCTTCTTGCCCTTCTTTGCATTAGAGGCACTCGCGATCTCATCGGGAGTTAACTTCCTCTTGGTGCAAAGCTTCTTGACAGTGGTTTACGCTTAGCTTTCTCGCATCATCATCACATGATGATCGTTTTCTGGATACTCTCCTCACTGTCTTTAGCATCCCATGCAATTCAACCAAGGTCCTATCCATATTGTTCATGTGATAATTCAATATGAATGGCTCGAAGCTCGGAGGGAGAGACCGGAGAATCACATCGAGCCAACTCTTGGCTAAGGGAAAACCTAGTTTTCCGGACTCTCAATGTAGCCAATCATTTTTATCACATGCGGATGACGGGATTCCCTCAATAAGCTCGCACGCAAACAAGGACTTTGAGGTGTTGAACCTCTCGGCCCGAGCTTGGTTCTCAAACATGCCACGCAGCCCCGAATAATAGTGTGAGCATCACTGCTCTCATATTGCTTCAAGCTCGGGGGACATTGTAGCAAGCATGAGATAGCTTATATCTAGGGCATCATTAGTGTGCTTCTCATAAGCCCTTCGTGCGGTTGCGGTGGCGTTATTAGGCAAATCCTCGGGATAGGGTACTTCAAGAACGTACTCCTTACGCTCTTGCTTGAGAACAATTCTCAAGTTGCGATACCAATCCATAAAGTTTGTTCCATTTAATTTTTCCTTTTCGAGAATAGATCGCAAATTAAAGGTACGGGTGTAGTATTAGCCGCCATTTATTCTACAACGAAAAAGCAAAGTTTAGCACAATGTTTATGCTATGTCTATTGTTAAACAATTTAACATTAGACTCCCATTACGTATTTTCCACCTTCCCTCTAGGTTACGTATTGGGTCAAGATCCACATGTTAACTAATTTTCTAGTGAGCTTTGGCATCACTGCTAGAAGATTAATAACATCGGTAAGCAACTCCTTTCTAATCACATCTCTATGTGACTCTTGTTGTTGGTGTGGCATCTCCATGCCCCGGCCCCAACCTATGCCCCAAGGCCCAAAACTGTTTTGATAGCCTTGTTAAGTAAACCAAATGCTCTGCATGTATATGTCGACATATACCCCCTCGTGTTATGATAGAGAATGGCACTCGCTTTGGCACCCACCATTGACGAGCATAACGGTGACGGGCGCAACATTTGGAAGGGCATCATTACTACTTAATTTTGCGAGGGATGCTATCCTGTCAAACAAACATATCACATATATGAAAGCGTAGAATAGCATGAAATAGTATGGCCCCCTTCACATGGTGATCTCTATCTCCATGCCGGTGTAGAGGATCTCCATCTTTATCACCGTTCTTCCGAGTGCCGAATGCTTGATTTCTTCAAACTAAGCTACTACTATAGAAGCTCTAATTGAAGATTACATCGACTCGTAGGTCGTGAAAGAATATTACAAGCATTGCACGTATGAAAGAATATTACGGGGATTGCACATATGAAAGAATATTACATGCATCACATGCATCTCATACATACAATAGGGCCATACCATCTCAAAGCATTCTCTGCAAAAACAAGTTAGGCGTAGAAACGTTTTCTACCTATCGCAGAGATATGACATCGAGACAACCTATAAGGGGTACGCACATGGCAGTCCCATCTATGAATTCATATATCCAATCTATGAATTCGCTTACGAAACCATGTCGGCATAATCATATTATGCCGTCCCGATACACTATCAAGGGAGATGGTTTGCGTAGGCGCGAGGCAGCTAACAAGATCGGACTACGAGATAGCTTCGACATAATCACATTATACCGTTCCGATACACTATCAAGGAACACTATCTCGAAGCCGACTCAAACCGAGTTCTATGGATACCGCTTCGACATAATCACATTACGCCGTTCCGATACACTATCAAGGAACGCAATTACCATCAACTCTCCTCAACAAATCCCATAAAACCGATTGATCTAATCAACCCGTGCGCAAAGCTTGTTCCGGATCCAATCTAAAACCCGAACTAAGCAAGATTAGCTCGATACCACGAAGGGTTACGCGGAAGCTACGCTAGCCGAAAACAAAAATTTTCTACCGCGCAAACCAGGAACACTTGCAAGTAAGGGCCGATAGATCGTTACCGATTGGAGTGTGCGGCGGAAGCGCAATCGGGCTATTCGATCCGGGCTGTGAGCCGATTTCCCGAGCCGACACCCGATTCCCTGTCTGCAGCCGATCCGAGTCGCCGACTGCGTTCGTTGCCGATCTCTGCTGCGTCGCCTCGCTCCGATTGCAGCCGATTCGTAGCCGATCAACAGCGCCGCAATGTAGCAGCGCTCTCTGGTATCCACACGTCCGGGAATAGAACGCCGAACACCCGTGTGCTAGCACGCGATGCAAGGCTAGGGTTTGGCTCGAAAGTGGGGAGGGTTTCCGTGGAGATTGATCTCGGCGACTTCTGTTGCACGCGATGCAATTGACATGCCGCAGCTCTCCACCCTCCCTCCTTTATATAGAGTTGGCCGACGGGACTAGTGGCCGATTAGGACTCTATTTTGAATCGGATCTCATCCGTATCTCATAGAGTTGGCCGCCCACACGTCGTAAGCCCATAGGACTCTATCCGATCGGATCCCTATCCGATCGAGCCGTATCCGAGTCCAACTCGAATGCCCGTTCTTATCCCCTTAAGCGTGCGACCCTGTAGGTTCAGGTATTGATGTGATCCCGCTAGGGTTTAGTCCCGATCTTTCGATGAGATGTGGAGGATAACTCGATTGGGAAATAGAGGCGACGTTCACGGCCCGACTACAACCGTCCAAGGACGATGCGCCTTAGCAACCGATACACCGTCTCCGTTGGTTGACGCGATCTTGCGGTGCGCGACAACCCGGCCACTAGGGCACTCGTCCGCAAGCAATCGAAGAACAAGCAAGAACAAGTATAACAAGCACTAAAATTGCTATATATTAAGATGAAAGATTCAATCTGAATACACGATATGGTGGAGTTTCAAGACAAACGGACGGACGGTCTAGCCGACACGCGCGCCGTGTGCAAGTAGCAAAAGGCTAACTCTAATCAACAAAACCCGCCCTTCTTGGTGGCGGCTGAAGGATTAAGTAGAGGGGAGAGACGACCACAGGGTGCCGGAGTCGTACTAAACCCTAGGACGCGCCCCAATGGGCCCAACTTGATACACGGCCCATTGGGCCAAAAGAGGTGACGCAGCACCAAAGACAGAAAACACTCGGTAGAAAAAGAACAATTGCAGCCGCTCTAGAACAGATATTGACATGGGGCTGGATCCATTTGAAAGTAGACTTGATAACCTTTCCATCAAGTACTTGCACGCCCAAATCGGAGTTTGCATGAAGTCGTGGCGGCCGTTAGAACTTGGCACCGTGCTGCAGTCCGAATCCACCCGCGCGAATCCTCTTCCCGTTGGATCCTCTCCATCGTTCCTGAGTAAAACAAAAGTGCACGCGCCTCCAGGGTATAAAGAAGAGGAACATAAACTTAAGAATGAACTCACCTGATGGTTGAGTTGACGTGCACGAGCGCGGGTTAATGGGCCATGAAGTTGTACGTGTGGAGGCGTGGATGTATCGGTAGTATTGATGTCCTCATCATCCTCCCCTTCTTGCATTGGAGTCGTCCTCGACTCAAGCTCATCTTCGTCTCCCAAATATGGCTTTAAATCCGCAACGTTAAAAGTGGGACTAACCCCAAAATCTGCGGGAGATCAAGCTTGTATGCATTTTCATTAATTTTTTCAAGCACTTTAAAAGGTCCATCAGCTCTAGGCATCAACTTAGACTTTCGCAAATCAGAAATCGTTCCTTTCGCAAATGTAACCAAACCAAATCACCAGGTTCAAAATTCAATTGACGTCTACCTTTGTCACCAGCAAGCTTATAGTTAGCATTCATGCGCTCTATGTTTTCTTTAGTTGTTTCATGGAGTTTTAACATCAACTCAAGCACGTTGTTTAGCATCAAAATTCAGTTTTCGAAGATGGCAAAGGCATTAAATCAATAGGAGCACGAGGCAAAAATCCATAAACAATCTCAAAAGGGCACATCTTAGTAGTGGAATGCAACGAACGATTGTATGCAAATTCAATATGAGGCAAACATTCTTCCCACATCTTAATATTTGTCTTTAAAACAGCCCTTAACATAGTAGACAAAGTCCTATTCACAACTTCGCTTGCCCATCGCTTGGGGATGACAAGTAGTAGAAAACAAAAGCTTAGTCCCCAATTTAGCCCACAAAGTTCTCCAAAAATGGCTGAGAAATTTAGTGTCACGTGCTAAACAATGGTGTTTGGCACACCATGCAAGCGAACAACCTCCCGAAAGAACAAGTCGGCAATATGAGTAGCATCATCGGTTTATGACATGGTATGAAATGTGCCATTTTAGAAAACCTATCCACAACCACAAAAACGCTATCTCGCCCCCTCTTGGTCCTAGGTAAGCCCAACACAAAATCCATTGAAATATCTTCCCAAGGAACACTAGGAACAGTAGAGGCATATATAAACCATGGGGGTTTAAGCGTGACTTAGCCTTTTGACATGTCGTGCAGCGAGCCACAAATCGCTCCACGTCTCTTCTCATCCTCGGCCAAAAGAAATGGCTAGCAAGGATGTCCTCCGTCTTCTTGGCACCAAAATGCCCCATCAACCCACCGCCATGCGCTTCCTCGCAAACAACAAACGAACGAGCTAGCGGGAATGCATAGCTTGTTAGATCTAAAAATAAACCCATCATTGAAGACAAATCTGTTCCATGTCCTTCCATCCTTACAAGGTGCAACAACACGTCTTTAAAATCATCATCATTCACATATTGGGCTTTGATTGTTTCCGGCCAAAGATTTTGTAGTCAAGTTGTGTCAACAAAGTATATCTCCTAGACAAAGCATCGCAATGATATTGTCCTTTCCCTTCTTGTGTTTAATGACATAAGGAAAAGATTCAATAAATTCAACCCATTTAGCATGCCTACGATTCAGTTTGCCTTGACTACGAATATGTTTTAAAGATTCATGATCGAATGTATGACAAATTCCTTGGGCCATAAATAATGTTGCCATGTTTCCGAGTTCTCACAAGAGCATACAATTCTTTATCATAAGTAGAATAGTTCGAACAGGCCCACTCAATTTTTCACTAAATATGCAACGGGTTTTCCCTCTTGTAGCAAAACACCACCCAATCCAATCCCACTAGCATCGCATTCGAGTTCAAAAGTCTTATTAAAATTTGGGAGTTGGAGGAGAGGTGCATGTGTCAACTTATCTTTTAACATGTTGAAGGCGTTCACTTGTGCGGTGCCCCACGTGAAAGGCGCTCCCTTCTTTGTAAGCTCATTCGAGGTGCGGCAATGGTGCTGAAATCCCGCACGAAGCGCCGATAGAATCCTGCAAGTCCTAAAAGCTTCGAACCCGTGTGACCGTTTTAGGAGGCGGCCAACTCGAATTGCCTCGACCTTGGCTTGATCAACCTCAATTCCTGCGGAGTAACAACATAGCCAAGAAACGATACACGATCGGTGCAAAACGCACTTCGCAAGGTTACCAAACAAACGTGCATCGCGCAAAGCATTAAAAACAGCACGTAAATGATCAAGGTGTTCCTCTAAAGATTTGCTATAAATCAGAATATCATCAAAGTATACCACCACAAATTTGCCAATGAAAGCACGCAAAACCTCATTCATCAACCTCATGAAAGTGCTAGGTGCATTAGTTAAACCAAAAGGCATCACTAACCACTCATATAATCCAAACTTAGTTTTGAAAGCTGTTTTCCACTCATCTCCCAACTTCATACGAATCGGTGGTATCCACTACGCAAATCAACTTTAGAAAAGACAGTAGAGCCACTCAATTCATCAAGCATATCGTCTAACCTAGGAATTGGATGACGATATCTAATGGTAATGTTATTAATAGCTCTACAATCAACACACATACGCCAAGATCCATCTTTCTTAGGCACCAAAATCACCGGCACAACACATGGACTAAGAGACTCTCGTACGTACCCTTTATCAAGCAACTCCCGAACTTGACGCTGAATTTCCTTGGTCTCGTCGGGGTTGGTTCTGTATGGCGCGCGGTTGGGTAGTGAAGCCCCGGAATCGATCGATTTGATGCTCAATTCCACGCACCGGTGGCAGCCCGCGGTACATCCTGGGAAAAACATCCTCATACTCCGCAAAAGATTAGTGACCGCAGTGGAAAAGAAACAGTATATCCTCAAAGGAAAACAAAGCATCCTTGCATACAAAAGCATAGCATACAGCTTCAGCTTGTATCCAAATTGGCAACATCGATTTAACAGAAGCATGCAAGAACCTTTCAATTGAATCACATTTTTATTGTCGATTTAGATTCTCTCTTGTTATGTTGCACATGTTCTTTGGCTACAATCTGATTTTCACTTATAGCATGGACCCGATTCTTCTCTTTCTTAGCTCTAGCAACATCATCCTCAAAAACAGCTTCGGGGTCATGGGATGCAACACAATTTTCTTATCATGGTACATAAAAGAATACTGATTTGATCTACCATGATGCATAGAATCCATATCAAATTACCATGGCCTACCTAACGAATATGACAAGCTTGCATAGGTACAACATCACACTCAACAACATCACGATATGCCCCAATTGCAAAATTAATACGGACCAGCTTGGTTACCTTTGCCTTACCACCGTTGTTTAGCCATTGAATGTGATATGGGTGGGGATGTGGTTTGGTGCCGAGTGCAAGCTTCTCCACCATTTCGCCGCTAGCCAAGTTGTTGCAGCTTCCTCCATCGATGATCAAGCGGCAAGAACGCTCTTTAATGACGCACTTTGTTTGGAACAAGGTGTGCCGCTGATTTTGCTCGGCCTTCTCCATTTGTGTGCTGAGCACACGCCGCACAATGAGGCTGTCATAGCGTTCCGCAAAGACGCACCAATATGTTCTTCTCGTTCCCTCATCTTTATCTGCATGGTCACCGCAAGCAAAGCAAGTGTATCTTCATCGAAATCACTAGCCGAGGAATACTCACCATCATCTTTTACTACCAAAACACGCTTGCTGGGGCATCACGCTGGACATGCCCATAGCCCTTGCAACGGTGACATTGGACATCTCTTGTTCTTCCAAAGGATGCAACGAAGAAGCACTCGCGGCGGCTGCTGGGCTGTCTTAGTCGGTGCACTAACAGGGGACACGTGGCTTGTCGCCGGATGGAGAAGGTGCCGACCGCGGGTGTGGAAGATGGTGAAGGAGTAGAAGGTGTGCGTGGCAGCCATGATGTCGATTTTCCTGCAGAAACATTAGTCTTGGCACTAGCACGTCGTCCCTGCACTTCCCTTTCAGCTTTGCAAGCAAGATGAAACAATCGAGTCATATTAGTGTAATCTTTGTAGTCCACAATGTCATAGATCTCACGGTTTAGACCACCCAAAAATCTAGCCATAGCAGCATCCTCGACTCGTCTAAATTACAGGCAAGCATGCCCATTTGTAATTCCCGATAATATTCCTCTACACTTTTAGCACCTTGCCTCAATTGTTGCAATTTATTTAACAAATCATCCCAAGAAGGAACAAATCTAGCCCGCATGACCCGTTTCAAAGCATCCCAAGTCTGTGGCATGTTGTTAGGATTTTTCTTGCCATGTTCTATCCACCACACAGAGGCGAAAGCGATGAACTCACTAGTAGCGCTCTAACTCTAGAGTTCTCGGGAATTCATGGCATGCAAATTTTTGATCAACAAGAATCTCCCATGTAATGTATGCATCAGATCATATTTTCCATCAAAAGGAGGTATCTTAAATTTGACTTTAGAAAAAGCATCTTCATTGCGTACCTCTCGTCGGCGGTGTTCTCCCATGCCTCTACGGTTGTTACGTAGCCGGCGGCGATCACGAGCGTTGCGGTCATCATGTTCGTGTCGGCGGTATAGTCACCATCGAAGTTGTCCTCACCGTACTCACCATCAACGTCGTCTTCATCACGCCGATCATGGCCCCGAGCATTGAGGTTATCAAAATGCCTCACAAGTGTAGCAAGGCTGGTGTCAATACGTGCGACCGATGCCTCCAACCCGGCGAGCCCGGTTGTGGCATCGATTTGTGTGGCCTCCAATTGCCCGATCTTGTCATTCGTCACCGCAGATCTGCATCAAGTCCTTCGTGTGCCGCTTCACTTCCCTTGCAAAATGTTGTATGATGCGTCCGTGCGTGGAGAATGGGATGCACCTTCTTCTTCCTCCGAGCTGCCATGGTTAATATAACAAAACAAAAACGATAACGTTGACAAGAATTAATCCCTACAACTATTGGGGTGTGGCTACCGAAAGGCGCTCGCTCTCGCCTTATCTCACAAGTTCTTACCAGTTCTTACCATGCTCACAGGAGGGGTGACGACAACCGACAAGTCTGCAACCGTGGAACGAGGTGTATCGGTGCCGTAGCAACAAGGCCTGTTGTCAAGCTGTAGTCGTATGTGTGGAGCTATAGGAGGGCTGAAAGTAATGCACAAGGAAGTACTAGCAACCACGTTAGTCAAAACAAATTGAGTAAACGCTCAAGGTCGGTACCGTGCTGGTCCTAGGCTAGACGAAATAGAGACGCGAGCCTAACCACAAAGGACGCCACAAGATACAAACCCAAACAGACACGATCACGGAAGGTGGAGACAAAGGGGACTAAGGGAAAGGAGTTAAAGGAGACAAAGGAAAGGTTCTCACGAGTCGGCCCCTTTCTTTCTTTTTTTTTCTTTTTTTTTTCTTTTTTTTTGCTCTCTTTTTTTTTTCTTTTTTTTGTTCTCTCTCTAGTGCGAGGAGAGAGATGCGACTTTTTTATTTTTTTATTTTTTGATATTTTCTTCACAACCAGAGGCACACTAGAACCAACCACAAAAATTCTTAGCTCAAACGGACAAAAAATGAGGCACGTGGAATTTTTCAAAATTTTACCGAAAGGGGTTCCGAAGCTTCTCGCCACGAAAACAGAATTTTGCAAGCAGAATTTGGCGATTTTAAGATTGCCGAACCCGGCGAAGCGGGGAACAGACGGATGTAACTTTTCTGTAGATGTCCGTAGATATCTTATTTGCCTAATTTCGAGCCCGTATGAGAAAGATATCACTGTTTTAAGGCGCAACTCGAATCGGGGTTCTATTTCCTTTCTTGCGATGGTGGATCAAAGGCAAGACAGATTACATACGAAAACAGATCAAACTATGAAAGGAAAGTAATTGATGGGGTGGCAGCGATGGTGGTGATGACGGCTAAAACAAAGGTGATGGCGGCGATGGTGAAGGTGGCGGTATGTGGTGGCAAGAACTCGAAACTCTAATCGCCTAAACACTAAGACCAGCACATTAACACAACCATGCAATCGAAGACTCAACAAGCCCTAACTAAGCAATCCTAGTAAAAAAAAGGCTCAAAGGGTTTTTTAGGATTGATCTAATCTACTATTTTTTTGGCTTTTTCTGGACTATAGGAAACAAAATTAAACAACGAAGGGCAAAAAAATCTCTCACCGATCAACCGCGCTCCGATACCAACCGATGTGATCCCGCTAGGTTTAGTCCCGATCTTTCGATGAGATGTGGAGGATAACTCGATTGGGAAATAGAGGCGACGTTCACGGCCCGACTACAACCGTCCAAGGACGATGCGCCTTAGCAACCGATACACCGTCTCCGTTGGTTGACGCGATCTTGCGGTGCGCGACAACCCGGCCACTAGGGCACTCGTCCCCGCAAGCAATCGAAGAACAAGCAAGAACAAGTATAACAAGCACTAAAATTGCTATATATTAAGATGAAAGATTCAATCTGAATACACGATATGGTGGAGTTTCGAAGACAAACAGACGGACGGTCTAGCCGACACGCGTGCTGTGTGCAAGTAGCAAAAGGCTAACTCTAATCAACAAAACCCGCCCTTCTTGGTGGCGGCTGAAGGATTAAGTAGAGGGGAGAGACGACCACAGGGGTGCCGGAGTCGTACTAAACCCTAGGACGCGCCCCTAATGGGCCCAACTTGATACACGGCCCATTGGGCCAAAAGAGGTGACGCAGCACCAAAGACAGAAAACACTCGGTAGAAAAAGAACAATTGCAGCCGCTCTAGAACAGATATTGACATGGGGCTGGATCCATTTGAAAGTAGACTTGATAACCTTTCCATCAAGTACTTGCACGCCCAAATCAGAGTTTGCATGAAGTCGTGGCGGCCGTTAGAACTTGGCACTGTGCTACAGTCCGAATCCACCCCGCGCGAATCCTCTTCCCGTTGGATCCTCTCCATCGTTCTGAGTAAAACAAAAGTGCACGCGCCTCCAGGTATAAAGAAGAGGAACATAAACTTAAGAATGAACTCACCGATGGTTGAGTTGACGTGCACGAGCGCGGGTTAATGGGCCATGAAGTTGTACGTGTGGAGGCGTGGATGTATCGGTAGTATTGATGTCCTCATCGGGTATACTCGGTTTCGGCTATAGTCTAACTTAGCCGATCGTCGGCTCGAGTCTAACTCAGTCGACCTGTCAACAGCGGCGCCTAGCAGCACATATTGACACCATAGTAAACAAGAATAATATCGGCTCTGAACCTGTAATGTGTACACAAATCCCTTTGCCTCACGATACCAGTTAAGCTATAGGCAAGATGTGTGCCATCCCTTCAATAGCTTAACCATTCACTCGAACCGTATTGGATTATCTGTCTGTTGATTGACTCCTCAATCAACTTAGCATGGCCATGCATTTCCATAATCCATTACCTCGAGGGCCCAGATATCTCTCCAAAGGAGGGGCAAATTCCATCTTGATCACTCACATCCCACTCCATGTTTCATAGCAAACCCGAAAACTACCTTTATAACTACCCGCATTACGGAATAACGTTTGGTAGTCCCAAAGTAGGCTACTACACATGTTGGAATCCATGGTGATCTCGGTTTAAGGACTTTGTACCAACACTACCCGAGACCAACTAATGACACATTAATTCCTGTAGTGTCTCATGGTGGGTCTATCCAACAATGTGTTCTCCAACACATGTGTCCATGTTTATTGATTTGGTAACTCCATACCCATGATCTATGAGACATGATCATCAATCAATAAACATGCCGATCTTAGAATCATATTTGTTCCAACAATATGACATATGATCAGGGATCGTTTAGAAATAGATTCATACATATAGAGTCTCATAAATAAGTCACGTACTTATTGATCAATACAAGATGTCTATTTCATGGAACTGAATAACACTTTATTCATTTATACATAAACATTGACGTGATATCCAACATCTCCATGTTGCCTCTAGGGCATATCACTAACACATCAATCAATAAACATGCTAATCTTAGAATTATATTTGTTCCAACAATATGACATGTGATATGGGATCGTTTAGAAATAGATTCATACATAAAGAGTCTCAAAATAAGTCACGTACTTATTGATCAATACAAGATGTCTATTTCATGGAACTGAATACAACTTTATTCATTTATACATAAAAATTGACCATGATATCCAACATCTCCATGTTGCCTCTAGGGCATATCACTAACACCCCACACGCGCATTCACGTCGCCGCCATCACCGCCCGCCTCCCCCGCTTGTCCCGCACGCGCCGCGCCCGCGAAACGGTCGGGATTTGAATTCAAATCTCGCCGGCCCTCTCTTTCTTCCCCCTCACGACGACGAGAAATCCACGCCCCCTCTCGGCCGTTTCCGAGCTCCCCGTCCCTCTATAAATAATCCTCGCGTCTCTCTCTCTCTTTTCATCTTTCGCCCTTCACCCCCGTGCCCCCGAACTCTCACTAGCCGTTCCACCCATCCGTTGTTGTCGTGTGCCATCTCTTGTCGCTGTTCGCCGCCACTCCGAGCCGTGCCAAGCCACGCCGCCTCCTTTGAAATCACAAGGCCGAGGACGTCCTCGTCCACTCATTCATCTTGCCGTTATCGTTTGCCGTCGTCTTCCCCCGCTCCAGCCGAATCCCGATGAGGACCCCCTCCCCCTTCCTCCCCTCTCCTGAGCACGCACCGTCGCTCTCCGTGCATGCGATGCCGCCCCGTGCACGCTGCCGCCTCGCGTCGCCGGCCACCGCCGCGGGCCATGGACGGGCCGAGCTGGCCTTAGCTGAGCTTGAGCCGCCCTTCGCTGTCCAATCTGCCAGTTGGCTGATCAGGGCCGCTCATCCCGGTCGCCCACATGGCTGCCACTTAGCCGCCACGTCAGCACCACGTGTGCACACGTGGTGCACCACTTCCCCCTGGTCCGCGCCTCTCCCGGCCGTTTTGAGCTCCCCGTCCCTCTATAAATAATCCCCACGTCTCTCTCTCTTTTTCCCTCTTTCGCCATTCACCCCCGTGCCCCCGAACTCTCCCGCGTCGTTCCGCCCGTCCACCACTGCCATGTGCCATCTTCGGCCTCCATTCGCCGCTGCTCCAAGCCTTGCCGAGCTGAGCCGCCGCCACCTTCTGAATCGCGAGGCCAAGGACGTCCTCGTCAACTTGTTTGTCTTGCTATCCACCGCTCGTCGTCGCCGTTCGCCGTCGTCTTCCCTCGCACCGGCGGAATCCCGATGAGGACCCCCTCCCCCTCCTCTCCTCTCTAGAGTGCGCGCCGTCGCTCTTCGCGCGCACGGTGCCGCCACACTCCGTGCTGTGCGCTGCTGCCGTACGCCATGGCGGGGCCGAGCCGGCCTTAGCCAAGCTCGCACCGCCCTCCACCGTTCGATCTGCCACTTGGCAGATCGGGGCCGCTCATCTCGGTCGCCCGCTTGGCTGCCACGTGGCCACCACGTCGACGCCACGTGCGCAGATGTGGTGCACCGCTTCCCCCCGGTCCCATGGACTTGGTCCACCATGGACCGACGCCCTTGAGCCACTGACATGCAGGGCCCGCTTGCCGGCGCCAACCACCTTCCTCTCGGACGTCACCCCTAGGATTTATTGCGCAATAATTGATTAAGGTCTTTTCTGTTTATAGTAAAATCATATATAATCTTCTAAAAATCATAACTAATTCATCCGAGCTTCGTTTAAGCCCATTCGTATTGTAGTAGATTCATAAAAATGCAGAGAATCCATTAAAAATAGTTTTGTTTCCTTTTCAGTAGACTTATAGTCTGTTTTGCTTGTGTGACTTGTTTGTCGTGTAGAATCCAGCAGTTCCGAAGCGCCCATTTATTTTGAGGTTGTCACAGATGTCTTACCAGCATCAGAGCAAGGCAAGTAATGCTTTAATTTGATCATATTTTGCCCATTTTGCAAATATCTCGATTTCCCTAAATATTGCATTGTTTTATAATGTCACTCTATGGGCTTATTTAGCTATTGTACTCAGCCATAGTAATTGTTTACCATGTACCTTTGATAGCTTGGGTATTAATATGATTAGTTGTTGGTCTAGTGTTTAGATCAACTAGCTCATTAAAGGGATTTACTCACTTAATCATTTAGTGTAGACTCTATACTGATAATTTCAATCATGAGCCACCATGATAATGTTATTCAACTAAAATATGACAATGGTGCGCTGTGGGCGCAATGGTTTATCTAGACGCGCCCATGGCAGTTAAGGACCGGTTTGCGGGAAACCTTGGAAGAATTACCGCGCGTATCACAAGCCAGCATGGGAAATGGCTGGGCTTGTAGTGTAGCGTTCCTTTGGCCAACGTACCCAGGCTAGGGTGGACGTGATGGAGTTGGGTCAGCCGGGGTGGCCGATAGATCAACTTTCAGATTCACCGAGGCACGAGAGGGGGGTGCCCACTTCCTGTTGAGGAGTGGGGGCGAAACGCGAGGTGTGGTACGATTGGTAAGAGGGGGTTATGTGAAGGGTCTTGTCACAGTCCCTTTTCGGTGTACCGTGGTGGTATACTGGCATACGGAAATGTGTCATGGGGCTGTCTCTTGTGGGTACAGATGTACACCTCTGGCCAGAGTAGAACTATTTGAATAGCCGTGCCCGCGGTTATGGGAGATCGACTAGATGCATCATGATTAGTCGCACCACTTTAATAATTTGACTTAATAAAAATGGTATAAATCAGGTGGATGGTTTGGGTCTATCACAACATGGTGTAGCGTTGGGCAGTGATTATTTAATACTGATTAATTACATCAACAATTTTTACTGCTTCCAACTTTTGTTTTTAAATACCTGGTTTATGCAAATAAACTCCTTGGCCTTCCTTTGGTATATGTTGCATTATACCCTCTTTTCTGATATGACTTGCTGAGTATAGTGGATAGTACTCAGTCTTGCTCTATCTTCCCCACACCAGTGTTGGAGTACGCGTCAGATGGAGGCTTCTCGGAGGAGTAGGCTTTGTCCGTCGTCAAGGATGCCTGTGGAGTGGAGTTGCCACGCTGCGAGCATCAGGTCTTTTAGTTTAGCTTGCTTTACTTGACTTTTATAATGTTTTTAAGACGTCGATTCTGTATATAAAATTTATCGTTTGTGTACCCTGGCTGGTCTTGGACAGGGATTTTTAATACACATTCAGCTTCGGAAATTCCGGGTAGGAATTTTTGGGCATGACAAAACCAAGGTTCACCTAGATTTCCACATCTTCGATGTCCTCAATTTTGATCTTCTCATCGGCTATCCGTTAGAAAAACTTCACCAAAAAGGTATTTCTCAAGGGAGCCTCGATGAAAAACTTGGGAAAACTGCTTTATCTAGCCCTATCTCTTGCTCCAAAAATCTAATGGCAAAGACCCATCCTGAGCATAACCCGATTGAGAAAGTAATGTTTGCATCCCCGTTCGTGTTACCCGATCCTGTTCTGTTTGAGGACAAAAAACCTTTCGCCCATTAAGAGGACAAATCAAGGAACAAGACCGAACAATCGTCATCACCCTTGATCGAGTTTAAGCCTCTCCCCTCTGGCCCTCTCGCCCATAGTATGGTGTTCTTGACAATAGTCGAGAATCAACCATGATCTTTCAGGATAAAACTCTTGGTAGGGAGAACTCCTGGGCCATGGAAGAGCTAGAGGAGTCGAGTTTGGAATCTGGCAGGAAGGGCCATTTAGACGAGCATGAAAGTTTCTTTCTTGAACATAAGGAACCTTGCTCTCTTAAGGTATCTTTAGAGTCTGCCACATTTTATGCCACGAGCACATTCAACCACCTTAAGGTCCTCGCTAAAAAAATGTTTAGAAGGTTGGTTGTAGATGCATTTGTTTATCATAAACATTGCAAATGTTGTGGTTGCTCCTATGGAACTAACCTTGCAGCTACAACTTCAATGATAAACAACTGGTGGTGAAGCTGGGGACTATATCACCAATTGTGGCTGCAATGTAAGGATTCCTCATGGTCGAACTTTTGACCATAAACAAAGCACCGTCAGGAGGTAGCCCGGATTATCATTTCCCTTCACCAATAAGAAGCAAGAACATGTTTTTTTGGATAAGTTTGCCGTTGGGTACTTTTGGTCACTAAACATTTCAGGTTAAGATTAAAAATAACAATGGTCATGCGACGCCAGAGAACATGGAAGCTACATCAACTGTAGCACCTTGGTGTTTTTATGATGGTAAAAGTTTTGAAGGAGGCTTGAACACTTGATTTTTGGTGTCCCACGACACAAAAGTCCAAGTGTGGGAGAGGTTAGTACGTATCTCATAACAAATTTCATTCATTCAAAAATTCCTTGATTTGGAGATGATGTTAGTTCTTGTATCTTGCCTTGCAGAAAAAAAGTTTGAAAAAAGGGTTTGAAATGTCCTGTTTTTGACATTAAACAAAGCCCTAACGGGAGGTACCCGAAGTTCACCATTCATATACTCATATTTATCTTCATGTGAATATAACTTGATCATATGCTTCCTTTATCTATTCTCGCATGCTCTGGTTCGAATGAATATGCAAAGTCCATTCATAGGCTCTTTAAATTAAACATGGTGCTTAGGTTAAAAAGTCTTCTTTAATGAAATTAGACATGGTGTCGAGTTTGCTTAATGAACCTAGAGTTAATGCTTGTATATATCTTGGTTGTGTAAATATGGACTAACCCCTGCAGAAAAATCTTAAAATTTGAGTCGGTAAGTTTTTAAGTTGATTCAAACTCGACATAACCCAAAGCATTGGATATACAAAAAGGTTGCATAACATACAGACGAGGCGCAAAACCCTCTGGTGTTTATGTTGAGTCAATTTTAATTTAGCCTTGTTTGAGTATAAGAAAGTTGGTAAAAATAAAATTTCAAAAAAAATAATAAAAAATAAAATAAAATAAAATAATAAAAAAATTCCATAGCAGATTGTTTGTCATGTATGCAAATCACTAACATGTAGGAATTGCCGACAGACAACCTCCTATAGGACAACATGTCCGTGCAAAAAGGTAAGAAAAGTAAGAATCTCTTTCACTCTTATTCTTTTTGTTTGTTTGTAAATGGCCCATGGGTGATGCAACCTTCCCGCGCTAAGTCCCCATGTGAATTCAAGGTAAGTTTCATTTCAATTAAATAAAACAAAGGTTTTGACTCTCCAGATTTCAAACTGGTGGAGTCCCTTTTGTTCTCTTTTTTTTTGTTTTTGACTAAGCAACCCAGGTACAAGAACAAGTGTAGGGGTGATCTTGTGTTCACATTGTACACTCACATATCAAGATCACCCATCTTCGTGCTTCACCATAATGCCTGCACATTCATGAGACAAGACAAAACATCCATTGCACATCTATTGTTTGCCTCTACACTCACTGCACACTGGTTTGCATGTTTATCTTCTCATCCCCTTAATTTTGAGTTTGATAAATTGTCGTCACAGAATATATCTAGAAAAAACTAAACTCAACTTTTAACATGAGCCTGGATAATTCAAACTAGACTACATGACTTGCCTGCAAATATCATGCATACTCTTTATTCCTCGCATGTTACCTTGTGCTTGTGAACATATATCATTAGGAACACATGCCATCTAAAATAATTGATGAATGAAAGATTGTCTGATGAGATGAGATGATCCTTGCCTTCTTCTATTTAATCCTTGGGAATTTTATAAAAAGAAAATACTATAACTTTGCATACTCATCATGATGTTTTATTCCTACTAGAACCATATGTCGATCTTCATGATAAAACTTATACATATGCTGCTTGTAGTCATTTTGAGTTTGGTCAAATGGTTAGACCCTTGTTAGAACTCTCTTCATGTTTTCATGATCAAACTCTTGTGCATAACCACCATATAAAATGCTCTCCCTCTGCATTTAGAGGTTTAGCCAAAACTATCCCATCACCACCACATGCAAACTTCTACTCCGGAAGTTGGTATCCATCATCATCCCTCCACCAAATAAAGACTCTGAATGATTATGATTTATCCTCCTAACCATGCCAAAATGAGGCATGAGCTACAAGAATATATAAAGGTGATGGTAAAAAAATCATAATACTCACAAGAGAATAAGCAAAATATTCTTGAGCATGATGAAAACAAATGTTCTCAACCATGTTCTCTAAATAAAAAAGATAGGAAGGATGATCACACAAAAAGGAGTCACCAACTTATTTCTTTTTCTTCTTACCTTTTTCCACTCACATATCCCCTTCCACATTTATGCACAAGATTGATCATGGTTGCATGTTTAGTATTCTTCTTGGATCTACTCTTTGACTTTACAAAATATTTGATGCAAGTATGCCATTCTTATTTTCCTACTCTGAGCTCCACATAAGCCTTATTAGAAAGGTAGGATAAGAATAGGCAACATCAAAGCCTTGGTGAGGAATCAAACACATTGAGCGATACGAGAGAATCAATTGAGGAGTAAAAGCAAGGTTATGTTTTTTTGAGCATAAAGAAAAACCCTAAGGTAATTTATCAGAAGAAGTAGAGGTGATTTGAATCAAGACCGTTCCATTCTTCTATCACCCAAGATGACATGGTAGACACTTCAAAAGTTCACGGGTATAGGTATGGCTTGGAACACATTGTATGTTTGCATTATGCAAGAAGTCCATACTCTATTTGATATCCATGAGCTTTACATAGGGACGACTAAAGGACAAGCTCCATTCCAAAGGCGAAGCCCTAGCTCTCTAGTGCTTAGAAATTAGGGAAGAGAGTGAGGGGTAGTCTGGAGGAGTGCCGGGTATCTCGGCACCAACCTCCGATCTTGTACCTCAATGGATGCTTATTCAATCAAGTAAGTGTTCGTGACTTCCTATGGTTGCATTCCTTTACATTGAGTAATTACTTTACTTCATTTACTTACGAGATCATCGTCCATTCGTGGGTGCTCTAGTCTAAGACCCCTGATGAAGATGGGAGTTCTTAGCCAAGAATAGAGTAGTATCAATAGCGTAGACGTGGTGTCTAGGATGGGGTTTACCTTTGTTTGCCACGTACCCCATGGGTTGTAGAGGTAAATGGTAGGTGGTGATAGCGCTATCCGTCCTTTGTAATCCTTCATGTTTGGGTACGTCGTAGAGATTTAGACCGGAGTCACTCGGCAGACCGAGTGTAAGCTGGCGCCCGAAGTAAGTAAATAGAGTCATGCGATTACCATCTATCTAGAGCCACAAGCATAAAAATCCTCTCTATATCCTCAGCTATATATTCTTGTTGTCCTTGGATGAACCTGACCCTTAGATAATTCACACACATTGATGAGGACATCACTCCTTCGGATATACATAACAACCCTCCATTGGACATCCAAGGTCCAATCACAAGAGCTCATGCGAAATAATTGAATTTACAGGTGAGCTCGTTCCTAAGTTCCTCTTTATATGATTTTGAGAATAGATTGCTACCTAATGATTATATTATGATTAGGAATGATGGAGAAGACAAGGAGACACTTAGAGAGGGGCTTAGAGGCTTGGAGGACCAGGAAGGGAGTTCAAGTCAAGGTGAAGGCCCAAACCAAGTCGACTTCGAGTATATTTCGGAGTCCAGGACCAGTCTGCACTAAAACGGGTGCCCAGGTCGCATACGTGCTCGGATTGAGGCGTTCTTTATATGGATGGAAAGCTAAGAAGATAATCTTTCTAATGGTTCTGGTCCCAAGTCTAAATTCATCCTAAGTCATCAGAAATCGACCGAACAAGTTGACGTCCAGAATCTGTCCCGGTGCTGCGTCGTTGTATTTGGGCCTTTGGGCCGTGTATCGTGTGGGAACCCATTAGGGTTGCGTCGAGGGGTCTTTGCACGCCCCTAAACTCCATATATTCATAGCCGTCGCTACCTTTAGGGTTTGGTTTTGCTTAGATTAATCTGTCAAGAACAGTTTCGCCGTTCCTTCGGTTTGTGAGACCCCAACTTGTGAGTTTAATCATATATTCGTAATTTTGGTTGCAATCTTTCTTGTTCTTGTTTGTGTTCTTCGATTCACAAGCAGGGATTAGCCTTCTTGGCGAGGTCGACCATGCCACACTGGTCGATAACCTAAGGAGACGTGGTGCTACGATTGCGGGGCTCAAGAGCGTTTATTCGTTCAGAAGCCGGATCGACTTGTGTCGCGACTCCACCAAATTGAGTAATTACCAGAACCTTTCGGAAGATCGGGACCCTTGTCCACATCACACATTCCCTGTGAATTCGATACGTTGGAATACTCCCAGGTAAAGTGCTACAATGGTATTTCGTGCGCTTGCGGATTTATCTATGATCGTAAAAAATACAAACAACTGTTAATCAGATGATGCATCAAGCCACAAACAACTTATTGATGGGCATACCTGTGGACTATGGAGGCCCTTGGTGGTTCATACAAATCTATACTAAATCTATACACCACCATAGCTGTTGAAAGAACTCCTCTCTCTCTATCAGTTTTCCCTGTTGATTATGCCATTGATGAAGACCCTAACACTCGTAGGTGTATGTCTTTTGGAGAGGCAACATCAGTCTATCCCGAGTCAGGTCCATTGGCTGAAACATTTCAAGAGTGGTTCTACAAGTTCTATGATGGCTTTGCTTTGAATGCTAGAATTTGGTTTCCCTATGACAACTTCTCTGACTTTGAGCTACCAACTGACCTAAGGCTTAGCGATTTGAATGATAAAGCCGGTTCTAGAGATAACTTTGTTTCAGTGATATCCCCTTGCATTATCCCAACTGGAGTATCTCAAGGCCGAAGTATCCAAGTGTCTTATGAGTTTTATCACCCTATGTCAGCAGCAAGACAACTTGGTATGGGTCACTCCCCATCAGCTTATATTTTGTGAGAAAAATTCAGACTAGAGGTATTGTGACATCGGCTCTATTGATGAACAAAGTCCTCGCTCTAGAAGGCCCTACTTTAGGATGTTTTTAACACATCAGCCTTCATCTCCCAAGAAACTTGCTATTTGACCGATGGTGGAGTGAATGGAAAAAACATCTTTTTCACTTATCATCAAGCTTCTATCTGACCACTATCATCCCTACCATCAGCCCCCAAGTAAGTTGAGTTTATTCTTTCTAACTATTTTCCAAACTCTCTTACTCATCAATACATTCACATACTTTGTTTTGGAGGCTGCTAGCTCTCCTCCACCTTCCAAAAGCAACAGTGGTAAGTCGATTGTATATGCACCAACCATCATGGCATTTGGAGAAGACATCGCCCTATCCATCTTCGGCTTTGCGGCCCCCCAGTGGGATCTTTGCTCCATGGTCAGGTCAGGGAATGTCACATACCCAAATTCTAGGGTCAAGAAATTTTTGTCAAAAACAATTGAAAGTGAAGTTCTTCAATTTTGTGAACCAAATTTTTTTATTTCTAACTTAGGAAAAGTACTTCAACCTATTGCATGATTAAAATTTGAGAACAAATTAAAACTTTTTCATTCCTAACCTTGAGCATAGGTGCAATTATACATGTGTGCATGTATATGCATAAAAGAATGTTTTGACAATGAGTTGCATTTGGATTTTGGTCTCGCATTTCTTAATAAGTCTCATGAGCAAAACCTAAAAGATGTATTACACTAAACAAACCTATGGCTAACCGTAGGTGATATCATGTGAACGTACAATTAAAATTCAAAGATCATCCCCTCAGCTCAAGAGAAGTTTAATATAGCCCCTAAAACAATATTAGGTACATTTACGAAGTGGGAACACATATACAAGGAAAGGTCATCCTAATTCTCTAAAATAATTCATGAAAGATAAAATCATAGAAACATTTATGCAAGTACAATCAATATATCCAACTCACTGTGAATTTGGGAACAACTTAATAGCTAAGTTTGATGCCTCAAACAAATTAGTCGAAACAGTCACATAGTAGACTGCTTATAATTCTTAATCGGCTAAAATGACACCTTGACGAAAAGTCCATTAAAATGCACATAAGTGTACAGGGGAAATAATTTATTCAAATACTATGTTAATTATCATGAATAAATATAATTTTTCTAAAATTTTTCTTCTCTGTTTAAGTCTCCTAAAAATTCAAACGAGTTTTCAATTAACCCATCTTTGTTTAATTTCTGTGAGCAAACTACAAATGATTTTTGTGTCCAACCAAAGGAAATAGAATCTAGGTATAATCATCTACCTCCAGTAGAATTTACACTAATTTATCTGGTCCACATATTAAACTATAGATCAACAAAGTTAGGGAAAGAAAATAATATGAAAACTCGTCCAAAATCATGTATACCTAGATTCCTACCCATTCCTCTCTCACCCACTTAGCTTACCACGCCCTAGACCTACTTGGCAGCCCCTCTGGCTCGCCCTCACCCAGTGCAAATTGTCTAAAGCCGACCGAGAACGCGTGAGAAGAGAGAGCGCAAAGGGACGTGGCGCCGGCATGCTCGACGCGTGGCCGGGACGTGTCCGGCGCTGAGCTCGCCCATATCACCCCCTACCTGCATCGCTTTCTCCCCTACTTCGTTTCTATGGAGTCCAAGTCGAGAGAGAGAGCACCTGTGCCTCCATTTCCCTCCAACTCCATCGCCGGCCGTAGAGACGACGACCGTCGCCATCATCACTAAGCTGTGATAGTTTCAACCTCTTTCCCGATTTATTACCTCCTATAAATGCCACATTCCTTCCACCTAATTTCGCCCCATTTCATGCAGTAGCAATGCCGAAACGCCGCCGCGCCCTCGGACGCTCTGGAGCATGCACCGAGCATCGCCGCCTCGATCTCGTCGCCGTTTTGGCCATTGTGGACCGAGGCAAGCCAAGCCATCACGCCACCAACCTTCTAGCACCATCAACACCGAAACCCCTCAAGATCCTCAACCGGAGATGCAGCAGATACAAAGATCACCGTCGTCTTCCCCAGCTCTGGCCAACTACCACCGTCGCCAAATTCGTCCACACCGGTGAGTCGCAGCCCAATTCCTCGTGTGTGGGGCATTCCTAGGACCTCACCAACCTCATGCATGACTCATATTGGCATTCCGTAGGCTTGTTCGTGGCATCGCCATCCTCCCGGAGCTCCCCGTTGCCGCCAAGCCCATCTACACACCGTCACTAACGACCAAGCATTGCCACCTTCTGTAGCACTTTGGTGAGTCTCCAGGATCCCCGTAGTCACTCATGCATGCATCCTTTTGCGCTAAATCGAGCTGGGACTCAATATGCACCGGTGTACCAAGGCCACCGCCGCTCGTACCGTCACTGCCATCGATTCCGACCATTGCCGGCGATCAGACCACCCCCATCGTGTGTGCAAGACCCTTGCGCGCATTTTCTCTTTTGGCCACAACCTTAGACGAGCCGTCGTTCGCCGCCAGCGCCGGTGAGAAACTCGCCGAGTCGCCGTTGCGCTGCAGCTCTGCTCCCTCGCTCCCCTGTCTCGTTGACGTGTCGGCCCGATCTGATTAGAGCACGAGGACTACACTTAGCAACAATTTAAATCTTGTAAGGTTTTAAATACAAAACATGTTAGGCCTACATGTGGGGTCATGGATCTATTCATAAATATACTAAAACTTGAGCACTCTTAAGAAACTTTCAAAATACCATGTGCTAGGGACCTCGGGTTCTAATTCAAGAACTCCAAGGGCTTTATTGCAAAATGGCCAGTCTCTGACCAGTGGATCCCATGTATTTATAAATTGAAAATATGAAATAAAATAGCTAAAGCAATATCTTTTAAGTGAAAAACATGCAAACTTGTAAATTCTATATAAAATCAAATATAGCTCCTTTTGAGGTGATTCCAGTTGCTATAGATTCATAAAGTTATGAACTTTATTTTAGAAGCATAAAACTTAGCACTCACTATACAAATTTTGTCTCTAAAACTTATATAAGGAAAATCACACCTAAAGCTTGCACAAACTTATAAAATGCATAGAAAATTCAATTTGACTTATTTTGAGACAAACTTAAATTTTGCAGGTTCATCAAGTTACACTCTCTAATTAGGAAAAATAAAAGTATATAGTTACTTTGTGCCAAATGCCTCTAGAACTATTAAATTTAAAATAATAAGATTTAGGTAAGATGAACTTTAGAGATTTATCAAAATTCATTTTAACTCCTTTTTGAGTAAACTCAAGTTCTGTAGAATCATCAAAACATATACCCTCAAATGATAAAACAAAAATATATGCTTACTGTATAGTAATATCTCTTAAATATTTATATGAGGAATAAACAACTTAGTGCACACTTCAACTTGTAAAATTTGTAGAAAATTCATATTTTGTCCATTTTGAGTGAACAAAGTTTCTATAGAACAAGCAGGTAATGAACTTCACTTAGGTAAAAAAAAATATAGCAACTCACATATTAAACATTTCCATAAACTTTAGGAAGATAACTTAGGTGCTAATCACAATAAAAGTAGTTAAACACTATCTATATATATGCACTTTAGCCTCAAATAAATCTAATTAAAACTCGTTAGACCAGAGAAGCTTTAGGTTCATCGTCATTCACCAAAAGCTTGATGCACTTAGCTTATGTAATAAGTTCTAGGTTAATATAATGTATTGCTAGTCTAGTCTAGAGCACCCCTAGTTTATAAAGTATGAACCATGATCATAAAGACCATAGACTTATGAGCTAAAAATGGTTTAGTTAGCCAAATTATTCCTTTTATTCAATGAAATATAAAAGTAACATGTTCTGAACATCCAATTCTTAGGCTATGCGCATATAGGACACTATATGCCTAGAACACGTTATAAATTGTGAAACATATAAGAAATTCATACTAGCTCAAAAAAATATGAAACCAATTGTGTTAATCTTACAAAACATATCTCTCACCTCTATGAAGTCAAAGTTAATAAAAATTAATTTATAGAAACATTTTAAAACATATCTAATTATATACTACTACATATCGATAAAACTTCTAAAATTCACAACTCTTAAAAGGAATAAGATAAATTAGAAATTCTTTCACCTAAATTACTTTTAGATCCGCACCTACTAAATATGCACAAATCATGTATTTTTGGGTATTTTGGATTTTTTTGCCTAATTCGATGTTTAATTGCATATAGTGTACTTTATTTAGATAATAGCATAAGCGGTGAAGGAGTGGATTAGGTGCTAACTTTTCTCAAGATCAAGGAAAGTTTTTCTCCTCGGATGAACACATTGAATCCCATGATTTGTGGGATGAAAATGTTTGTTTGCAAAGTTGCATATGAACTTAGACCATATTGGTATTTAAAATTTGGTTATGGTAGTTGTGACCTAATTGCTGCACTCCCTACCTTGAATAATTATGATCCTTGCTGTTTGTACCCCTAGAAATGGTTAGAGTACATTCCTTGTGCTCAAATGGGTTTATATATATGCTTTATGCAACTACTTGTTTAACCTTGCTTAAAATTATGCAAATGCCTTATTCCATCAATAACTAAAATGTGATTTTGATATGTAGACCCTTGCTGGGATAGAATAAATATGATGGGTATTTGCGAACTAAAATGTGTAAAAAATATGATTTTGGCTTGGGCAACAAGTGGCATGCATATGGTGTTAGTTGTATGCCGATAGGGGGAGAGATGTTTGCCCAAGTCCGTAAGGACCGAACTTGTGTCACCAACTTAAAGTTATCCGTACATTCACATGTGCTAGTATGGGATGGCCTAAGCTGACTAATCTACTTAGCACCTAGCCTTGCACTATGGTAGGCCGGTGTGTATGGGTTTGTATAACTCAGAGGAACTTCCTATTTTCCATGATATGGTAGTTTAGGTGACTAAGTCTGTCCAATACAACGGTATTGTGCCACGTGGTGGGTTCCTATCACGTCCGCCACCACGACGTTAAGTTTAAGGCATGGGCCACCACTTAATGGTTCTATGTTATATTTCCAGTATGCTTAGGATGGAGGAACACGTGTCTTGCGGGTGCAAGGCTTGATATTAAGTATTGTAAAGGCTTCGTTATGACCTCTAGACCACATTCAACATGAAGAAGTGGTGGAGTCTTGCAAACTCAAAACAAACTAGAGTGCTCATATCTTGTGGGTAAAGCTGTAAAAACTCTGCAGAGTTCTCTAAACTAATCGATTAGCCGTGCTCACGGTCAAGATTGCTTTGGTGAAGTGTCATGAGTATAGACTTGATTGTTTTTAAGCATGTGAACATGTGACTTGGTTTGAAATGAATAAAAGAGTTGAGTTGTGTGAGTATGGTGAAATATTTTGACTTGTTGTCAAGGATGACAACAAGATGTTGAATATGATGGAATCATGATGAAACTTAAAACTTGATTTGTTAATTGAATTGTCAACTCTTTTACAAAAGATTTCTGAAACAAAACTTGCTTTATGCTGAAATGAACTACTCATATAGCCCCTCTTTGAATATATGCATTACATGTATTATGTTAGGTTTGCTTTATGCTTGCCAGTACATTAACTTGATTAATGTTCTGACTCTTGCTGTTGATATAATATTTTGCTTGTAGGTTTAGACTTAGACTTTGAGTGATGCAGGCTTCCGATTGCTTCTTCTATGATTTGAACTTAATGGGGGTAAACCCCTAGTCGGTGTGCTTGTGATTGGGTAGTCATGCTTCCGCTATTCTCTGATAGATTTATTTGGCCGGTCGGCCTATGTAACTATTTAGTTGATGTAAGTCTTTAAGTTCTTTTCATCTTAAATGTGTTTTCTATGTATATCTATGCTTAAGGATGAAAACGTGAATCTAGTGCACATCCTGGGAACTAGATTCACATGAGTATCAGTTAAGGATATTTGAGAGGTTGTAGATCTTTAGTCATTTATGTCAAGTCTCCTGGGTGTGTAACACATCTGGTCGCCGCCTTCATGTGGTTTGACGGGCACATCTCAGGTAAAGTTGATTGGTGGACTAAAGGCCCAGCAATGTCTCCAATATCCTTCTCTCGAGGCTTCGGATGTTTCATTATGATTGATCAAATGAATTGAATTATTCTCTTCATTCCTCAATTATAATGGAAGGTCGAGACGGCCTCCGACAGGGAACCAATCCCCAGAGCTCCAATTAAGCGCAAGCCATCCACCAGGAAGACCACCAAGAAGTCCAAACCCACCAAATCGAAGAAGTAGTCGATGATGATCTCTCAGCCATTGACCCAGATATCGACCAATATCTAAAAGATCAAGTAATGGAAGAAGAAGTGGATGAAGCCATTGGTGCTATGAGTGATGATGAACCAGTCAATAAGGAACAAGAAGTAACCAATACTGAAGGAGTAGGTCGTGATGACCAAGGAAGTGAAGCCAAAGATCAACCTCCATCTCCTCCACGCAAACTTAGAGCACTTTGCAAAGTCAGGGTAAAATCCATAACTTCTTTCATTTATTATTCAATTACCTTGAGATTCATTAACACTTGTTCCCTTTTTTGTAGTCAAAAAGAGGATTAGCTTTAACCGAGGACAAACATTTTCCAATGCCACCATTATCTCCAAGTACTCATGCTTTCCCAACGGAATCAGTAAACCTTCTCAATTTCATCAATATTTAAATTGCTCAATCAATACTTACTCAGCCGATGATGCTCTTAGCACTTGTATTATTTCAGCCCAAGGCTTCATCAGCTTCTCCTCATCGACCCGCTTCAACTGAACGAACTCCTTCTGCCATCCTCCATCACGAAGAAGAAACAATTGCTGCTGCTGCTCCACAAGAACATTTTTTTCCAAAATAACCCCATATCAGCTCAACTTTCACTCAACTTTGACTCATATTTGCTTTTATAAAACTTAGCCGACATGTTCTCCTTTGACATAAGGCAAATTCCTTGATGAGGATGATGCACAAACCACTAGAAAACAAAAATCTCCCATCTCTGAAGATGTAAGAACAAGGCTTCAAGACATAGTTGATGGGCACAATTCCTCCTTAGATACCTTAGTAACAGATTGTGGGCCGATCATAACCATATTCCAAGAGATACAAGATCAACTTCCTGATGAGCTCAACAACATCATCTCCCCAGCAGTCTTTCTTGAGCAGTACCAATTCAAGCTTCAAATAGCAAAACAAAGACTGTATGATCATCTTGAACGCAATTTCGTAGAATCAGCTATTCAAACCAGCCACCAAGAAGTCACCGATGACACGATCAAACTAGATGAGCTTAATGCTGGCCCTGAAACAACTCAGAAAGAACTTGATGAATTAAAACAAGAAGAAACTGATGTCCTAGTGAAGTTGAGGCAAACACGCATGAATATCATCGAAGTTGAGCAAAAACTGGCCAATTTCCCAAAAGCCATTGAAGATCAGAAGTCAAAATGAAAAGCATCAGCCAAACACTTAGCAACCCTCACTAAGACCTTGGAGTCGATTCCAGGTTCTAAAGCCGATGATATGCGTATCATTGAATAAGTGGACCAAATTCACCTACGTACGATATCGGCTATTCAGAATTACCTGGGTTGATGTAATAGCTTAAGTCTTCAAACTCTAACTAAAAAAACTCTTTTGCTCAAACATTCAATATACTTATGTGATATATCTATCGGCCATCAAGCCGATTTTACCTCTAATTCTCTATACTTAGATTTTTATGAAATTTTGGTCTAAGGGCGATAATATATATCAACCGTCTCAAGGCGATGCAATATACATCGGCTTAATCATAAATCTACTAACCAACTGATCATGAATTAATCCAAACACTTGGGTTATACTTCTTTAAATATTTTCCATTAAGTGCTTTGCCAAAAAGTTGTCCATCTAATCCTTCAAGCATATAAGCATTTTTTGGCACACAATGATGAATTCTAAAGGGTCCTTCGCAATTAGGCGACCATTTTCCAAACTTATTATCTCTTCTCCCTATTGACAATATCTATTTCTAAACAAGTTCCCATTCTTCAAAATATGTTGGCACAACCTTTTTGTTATAATGCCTCCCAACCCTTTCTTTATCTCTTTTAATTTTCTCCAAAGCATGCAATCGGACCTATGCCAGATCTTCTAAACCATCAACCATCAGGTTATGATAATCATCGGTCGATATCTCATTTTGTAATGAAATCCATCTTGAGCCGATGTCAGTTTCCCAAGGCAAAATAGCTTCATGCCCATATACAAGTTGACAAGGTGGTACGTGTGTAGCTCCATGACAAGGCATCCAATAGGCCCATAATGAATCGGCCAATGTAGTATGCCATCTTCTTGGTTGCTTTGCAATTTTCCTCTTAATCAACTTCAAGCTCTTATTTGATGCCTCTACCTGCCCATTGGCTTGTGCATAATAAGGAGATGAATTCAAAAACTTAATTCCTGTACTATCGGCAAATTGAACAAACTCATCCGACACAAAAGTAGAACCCTGATATGTAGTTATAGTCCGTGGAATTCCAAACCGATATATTATATGCTCCTTCACAAACTCAATAGCATCGTTGGAATCAACTTTTTTCAATTGAACAACTTCAACCCACTTTGTAAAATAATCTATTGCTATCAAAATATACTTATGTCCGTTGCTTGATGGTGGATTGATCTGGCCGATCATATCAATTTCCCAACCTCTGAATGGCCATGGCTTGATACTAGGATTCATAGCCGATGCTGGTGCACTCTGAGCTGCTCCAAACTTCTGACAATCCTGACATCTTTTATAATATCTGAAACAATCCTCCAACTGAAGGGTTACGCGGAAGCTACGCTAGCCGAAAACAAAACTTTTCTACCGCGCAAACCAGGAATACTTGCAAGTAAGGGCCGATAGATCATTACCGATTGGAGTATGCAGCGGAAATAGCCAATCAGGGCTATCCGATCTGGAAGTGTGTAGCCGATTCCCGCAAGCCGACAGCCGATTTTCGGGGACAGCCGATTCGTCAATCAGCCGATTAATAGCGCGCAACGTAGCAGCGCCTCTACCGGTATCCACACGTCCGGGGACAAAACGCTGTACACCCGTGTGCTAGCACGCGATGCAAGGCTAGGGTTTGGCTCGAAAGTAGGGAGGGTTTCCATGGAGATTGATCTCGGCGACTTTTGTTGCACGCGATGCAATTGACGTGCCGCAGCTCTCCACCCCTCCCTCCTTTATATAGAGTTGGCCGACTAGGACTAGTGGCCGATCAGGACTCTATTTTGAATCGGATCCTATCCGAATCTCACAGAGTTGGCCGCCCATACGTCGTAAGCCCATAGGACTCTATCCGATCGGATCCCTATCCGATCGAGCCGTATCCGAGTCCAACTCAAATATCTATTCTATCCCCTTAAGCGTGCGACCCTGTAGGTTCAGGTATACTCGGTTTCGGCTATAGTCTAACTTAGCCGACCGTCGGCTCGAGTCCAACTCAGCCGACCGGTCAACAGCGGGCGCCTAGCAGCACATATTGACACCATAGTATACAAGAGTAATATCGGCTCAACCTATAATGTGTACACAAATCCCTTTGCCTCACGATACCGCTTAAGCTATAGGCAAGATGTGTGCCATCCCTTCAATAGCTTAACCATTCACTCGAACCGTATTGGATTATCCGTCCGTTGATTGACTCCTCAATCAACTTAGCATGGCCATGCATTTCCATAATCCATTACCTCGAGGGGCCCGAGATATCTCTCCAAAGGAGGGGCAAATTCTATCTTGATCACTCACATCCCACTCCATGTTTCATAGCAAACCCGAAAACTACCTTTATAACTACCCGCACGGAATAGCGTTTGGTAGTCCCAAAGTAGGCTACTACACATGTTGGAATCCATGGTGATCTCAGGTCTAAGGACTTTGTACCAACACTACCCGAGACCAACTAATGGCACATTAATTCCCGTAGTGTCTCATGGTGGGTCTATCCAACAATGTGTTCTCCAACACATGTGTCCATGTTTATTGATTTGGTATCTCCATACCCATGATCTATGAGACATGATCATCAATCAATAAACATGCCGATCTTAGAATCATATTTGTTCCAACAATATGACATATGATCGTGGCTCGTTTAGAAATAGATTCATACATAAAGAGTCTCATAAATAAGTCACGTACTTATTGATCAATACAAGATGTCTATTTCATGGAACCGAATAACACTTTATTCATAAATACATAAATATTGACGTGATATCCAACATCTCCATGTTGCCTCTAGGGCATATCACTAACAATCTCCCACTTGCACTAGAGTCAATCATGTAAGTATCTAATACCCATTGCTCTTGTGTGCGCCTCATGCTTCGGTGAGGGAGAGGTTTTGTCAGGATCGATCTATATGTTGAGATACATGTGCACTTTGCATATCTTGACATCACCTCTGTCCACTATCTCGCGGATGAGATGATATCGCCGAAGTATGTGTTTGGACTTCGATGTGACCTCGGCTCCTTGGCTTGTGCAATGGCTCCACTATTGTCACAATAAAGAGACATTGGACCGCCGCACTAGTCATCACACCAAGCTCGAAACGAATTTCTTGATCCAAACAGCCTCCTTTGCAGCTTCCAAGTAGCAATGTACTCGGCCTCCGTTGTAGAATCAGCAACGATATCCCGCTTGGAACTCTTCCAGTGATCGCGCCTCTGTTCGGGCGAACACGAACCCGATTGCGATCTATAATCATCCTTGTCTGTTTGGAAGCTAGCATCGGTGTAACCACTTACAACGAGCTCTTCTTCACCTCCATAGACTAGGAACATATCCTTAGTTCTTCTCAAGTACTTAAGGATATTCTTTACGGCATCAGTGACCTTCACTGGATCTAACGGTATCTTCTCGTTGCACTCAAAGCGTACGAGACATCTGGGCGTGTACAAAGCATGGCATACATGATGGATCCAATTGCCGAAGCATATGGAACCATACCCATCTTATTCCGCTCATCATGTGTCCGAGGACACCGATTCTTGCTAAGATTAATACCGTGTGACATGGGCAAGAAACCTTTCTTGGAATCATGCATGTTGAACCTTTTCAACACCTTGTCAATGTATGTACGTTGGCTTAATCCAATTAGCCTCTTGGATCTATCTCTATAGATCCGAATGCCCAATATGTATGCTGCCTCCCCTAAGTCTTTCATGGAAAAACTATTTTTCAATGAAGACTTGACAGATTCTAGCATAGGGATATCATTTCCAATCAACAATATGTCATCCACATATAAGATTAGAAATACAATTGCGCTCCCACTGACCTTTTTGTAAACACAGGCCTCTTCTTCATTTTTGATGAAACCAAACCCTTTGATTACTTCATCAAAACGAATATTCCAACTCCGAGATGCTTGCTTCAATCCATAAATGGATTTCTGTAGCTTGCATATCTTTCTAGGCGATTCTGGATCGACAAAACCCTGAGGTTGTATCATGTATACATCCTCGCTTAGGTTTCCATTTAGGAAAGCCGTTTTGACATCCATATGCCATATCTCATAATCGAAATATGCAGCAATCGCTAGGATAATCCGAATAGATTTAAGCATTGCGACGGGCGAGAAGGTTTCATCATAATCAACTCCTTGAATTTGTTTAAAACCTTTCGCCACCAATCGCGCCTTATAGATGTGAACATTTCCATCCATATCGGCCTTTTCTTAAAAACCCATTTGCACTCAAAGGTTTTGACACCATCGAGTGGATCAACCAAGTTCCAAACTTGATTGTCATACATGGATTCTATTTCGGATTTCATGGCTCCAAGCCACTTGTTGGAATCGGGTCCCACCATTGCTTCCTCATAGGTCTTAGGCTCATCGTTGTCCAACAACAATATATCACGTTGTTCCGCACTGTGTACCTTTCGGCGCATGACGTGATCTTTCGCTCCGTGGGGCTGATGTATCTACAACGGTGGCGCAACGCTTTGCTCCTCCCGTTGTGGTTTTGTGGTCGCCGAAACATTTTCTCGGTGTTTCTTGAACTTCTTCAAGATGCACCCTGCTCCCACTAACCCTTCTTGAAAGAAACTCTTTCTCCAAGAAGACACCGTGTCGGGCGACAAACACTTTGCCTTGTTTCCGATTATAAAAGTAATATCCCTTAGTTTTCTTAGGATATCCCACAAAGAAGCACTTGTCGATTTGGGTGTGAGCTTGTCGATGTAAACGTTTTACATAAGCTTCGCATCCCCAAATTTTGAGAAAAGACAAACTAGGGGTTGCCCTGTCCATATCTCATATGGTGTCTTTTCAACCGACTTAGATGGAACTCTATTTAGTGTGAGCGCATGCTTTCAAGAGCATATCTCCGTAAAGGATAACGGAAGATCACTTTGGTTCATCATCGACCGCACCATGTCCAACAAGGTGCGATTTCTCCGTTCGGACACCCCATTCCATTGTGGAGTTCTGGCGGAGTCAACTGTGGAACAATTCCACAATCTTTCGATGATTACCAAACTCTTGGCTCAAGTATTCTCCTCCACGATCCGATCGTAGAAACTTGATTGTTTTCCCTAAATGATTCTCGTACTTCATTCGGAATTCTTTGAACTTTTTAAAGGATTCAGACTTATGCCTCATTAAGTAGATATAACCATATCTACTAAAGTCATCGTAAAGGTAATGAAGTACGATAACCACCTCTCGGCCGTTGAGCTCATTGGTCCACATACATCGTATGTACGAGTGACAATAAGTTACTTGCTCTCTCACTATGTCCCATGAAAGGTGCCTTTGTCATCTTAGCAAGTAAACAAGACTCACATGTCTCAAATGATTCAAAATCAAAAGAGTGAAGTGATCCATACTTATGGAGCTTCTCCATGCGTTTCTTATTTATATGGCCTAAGCGACAATGCAAGATAAATGTGGGGTTTATATCATTAGAGAGTTGCCTTTCGTATTAATGTTATAGATGGGAGATGCTTCAAGATTCAAAACGTATAATCCATTCACCAATGGAGCATGAAAATAGAACATATCTCTAAGATATATTGAACAACCATTGTCCATTGATCTAAAATCATATCCTTCCGCTTGCAAACATGAAGCGGAAATAACGTTTTGACATAGTGTTGGAACACAATAACAATTATTCAATTCCAAAACTAATCCCGAAGGTAGATAAAGTGGTACTCGTGCCGACAAGAATCGCTGAGCAACGCTTGCTCCATTGCCGACGCGCAGGTTCACCTCGCCCCTTCTCAATCCTCTACTTCTTCTCATTCCCTGCAACGATTTGCAAATATGAGCTACTGATCCGGTATCAAATACCCAAGAGTCAGTAGGTGAAGTAGCAAGATTAATGTCTATAACATTAATACCTGAAGCAGAAGTCTCCATGTACTTCTTGCAGTTCCTCTTCCAGTGGCCTGTCTCCTTGCAATAGAAGCAAACGGCATCTGATGCCGCCGACCCCTTCTTGCCCTTCTTTGCATTGGAGGCACTCGCGATCTCATCGGGAGTTAACTTCCTCTTGGTGCAAAGTTTCTTGACAGTGGTTTGCGCTTAGCCTTCGCATCATCATCACATGATGACCATTCTTCTGGATACTCTCCTCACTGTCTTTAGCATCCCATGCAATTCAGCCAAGGTTATATCCATATTGTTCATGTGATAATTCAATATGAATGGCTCGAAGCTTGGAGGGAGCGACCGGAGAATCACATCGTAGCCAACTCTTGGCTAAGGGAAAACCTAGTTTTTCCGGACTCTCAATGTAGCCAATCATTTTTATCACATGTGGACCGACGGGATTCCCTCAACAAGCTCGCACGCAAACAAGGACTTTGAGGTGTTGAACCTCTCGGCCCGAGCTTGGTTCTCAAACATGCCACGCAGTCCCCGAATAATAGTGTGAGCATCGCTGCTCTCATATTGCTTCTGAAGCTCAGGGGACATTGTAGCAAGCATGAGATAGCTTATATCTAGGGCATCATTAGTGTGCTTCTCATAAGCCCTCATTTATTGGGTGTAGTATTAGCCGCCATTTATTCTACAACAGAAAAAGCAAAGTTTAGCACAATGTTTATGCTATGTCTATTGTTAAACAATTTAACATTAGACTCCCATTACGTATATTCCACCTTTCCTCTAGGTTACGTATTGGGTCAAGATCCACATGTTAATTAATTTTCTAGTGAGCTTTGACATCACCACTAGAAAATTAATAACATCGGTAAGATACTCCTTGCTAATCACATCTCTATGTGACTCTTGTTGTTGGTGTGGCATCTCCATGCCCCGGCCCCAACCTATGCCCCAAGGCCCAAAACCGTTTTGATAGCCTTGTTAAGTAAACCAAATGCTCCTGCTGTATATGTCCGACATATACCCCCTCGTGTTATGATAGAGAATGGCACTCTGCTTTGGCAGACCCACCATTGACGAGCATAACGGTGACAAGCAACATTTGGAAGGGCATCATTACTACTTAATTTTGCGAGGGATGCTATCCTATCAAACAAACATATCACATATATGAAAGATGGTAGAATAGCATATAATGAAATAGTATGGCCCCCTTCACATGGTGATCTCCATCTCCATGTCGGCCGAGGATCTCCATCTTCGGCACCATCTTCTAATGTGCATGATGCTTGATTTCTTCAAACTAAGCTACTACTATAGAAGCTCTAATTGAAGATTACATCGACTCGCACGTCGTGAAAGAATATTACAAGCATTGCACGTATGAAAGAATATTACGGGATTGCACATATGAAAGAATATTACATGCATCACATGCATCTCATACATACAATAGGGCCATACCATCTCAAAGCATTCTCTCGCAAAAACAAGTTAGGCGTAGAAACGTTTCTATCTATCGCAGAGAAACGGCATCGAGACGACCTATAAAGGGGGGTGCACACCACACAAAATTCATAGATCCAATCTATGAAATCTCTTACGAAAACCATGTCGGCATAATCATATTATGCCGTCCCGATACACTATCAAGGGGGATGGTTTGCGTAGGCGCGAGGCAGCTAACAAGATCGGACTACAAGATAGCTTCGGCATAATCACATTATACCGTTCCGATACACTATCAAGGAACGCTATCTCGAAGCCGACTCAAACCGAGTTCTATGGATATTGCTTCCACGTAATCACATTACGCCGTTCCGATACACTATCAAGGAACGCAATTACCATGAACTCTCCTCAACAAATCCCGTAAAACCGATTGATCTAATCAACCCGTGTGCAAAACTTGTTCCGGATCCAATCTAAAACCCGGACTAAGCAAGATTAGCTCGATACCACCGAAGGGTTACGCGGAAGCTACGCTAGCCGAAAACAAAACTTTTCTACCGCGCAAACCAGAACACTTGCAAGTAAGGGCCGATAGATCGTTACCGATTGGAGTATGCAGCGGAAATAGCCAATCGTGGCTATCCGATCTGGAACTGTGAGCCGATTCCCGCAAGCCGACATTCCCGGGGACAGCCGATTCGCCAATCACCGATTACACGCGCAACGTAGCAGCGTCTCTACCGGTATCCACACGTCCGGGGACAAAACGCCGTACACCCGTGTGCTAGCACGCGATGCAAGGCTAGGGTTTGGCTCGAAAGTGGGGAGGGTTTCCGTGGAGATTGATCTCGGTGACTTTTGTTGCACGCGATGCAATTGACGTGCCGCAGCTCTCCACCCTCCCTCCTTTATATATAGTTGGCCGACTAGGACTAGTGGCCGATCAGGACTCTATTTTGAATCGGATCCTATCCGAATCTCACGAGTTGGCCGCCCATACGTCGTAAGCCCATAGGACTCTATCCGATCGGATCCTATCCGATCGAGCCGTATCCGAGTCCAACTCGAATATCTATTCTATCCCCTTAAGCGTGCGACCCGTAGGTTCAGGTATACTCGGTTTCGGCTATAGTCTAACTTAGCCGACCGTCGGCTCGAGTCCAACTCACCGAACTTGACTGTCAACAGCGGTGCCTAGCAAGCACATATTGACACCATAATATACAAGAATAATATCAGCTCGAACCTGTATTGTGTACACAAATCCCTTTGCCTCACGATACCGCTTAAGCTATAGGCAAGATGTGTGCCATCCCTTCAATAGCTTAACCAACCATTCACTCGAACCGTATTGGATTATCCGTCCGTTGATTGACTCCTCAATCAACTTAGCATGGCCATGCATTTCCATAATCCATTACCTCGAGGGCCCAGAGATATCTCTCCAAAGGAGGGACAAATTCCATCTTGATCACTCACATCCCACTCCATGTTTCATAGCAAACCCGAAAACTACCTTTATAACTACCCGTTCACGGAATAGCGTTTGGTAGTCCCAAAGTAGGCTACTACACATGTTGAAATCCATGGTGATCTCAGTCTAAGGACTTTGTACCAACACTACCCGAGACCAACTAATGGCACATTAATTCCGTAGTGTCTCATGGTGGGTCTATCCAACAATGTGTTCTCCAACACATGTGTCCATGTTTATTGATTTGGTATCTCCATACCCATGATCTATGAGACATGATCATCAATCAATAAACATGCCGATCTTAGAATCATATTTGTTCCAACAATATGACATATGATCGTGGATCGTTTAGAAATAGATTCATACATAAAGAGTCTCATAAATAAGTCATGTACTTATTGATCAATACAAGATGTCTATTTCATGGAACCGAATAACACTTTATTCATAAATACATAAACATTGACGTGATATCCAACATCTCCATGTTGCCTCTAGGGCATATCACTAACATGTAACATCCTGAAAATCGAAGAAACTGAAATCGGAACGTAAAAATATGAACTTTCAAAAACCTTCGCTTGTTGTTTCTTTCTCGGGTTTGTTGCTTCTTATTTGCCAGCTCAGTTGCATAAATTTAGTCGTGATCAATTTCCCTTTCGGTGTTTTTGGATGATTTGGAGTTGTCGAAATGAAAGATGCGAAAGTCCGTATCCGGGATTTTTAAAAAAAAGAAATCGAAGAAAGCACGGACTTATGAAAACGCGATTTGGGAGATATAAAATAGTAATGGTGGTTAGGAGAAGATAAATTAGGACACAAAATAAATAATAAAATGTTCGAGTCGATCGAAATCCGAGAAAATTTCGGAAAAATAAAGGGGAATATTGAAATTAGAAAAGAGGGATTTTAAATAAATAAATATGAAAAATAATGTGGGAAAATAAAAGTGGAGAAAATTTGAAAATATTATATTAAAAATTAACTTTGAATTATAGGAATTTATTTTGGAATTTTTAGAAGAAAAGAAAATAGAAATGGGAAATTAAAATGGAAAATCGGGAAAATCGAAAAGGCACTGTTCATGACGCGCCAGTGCTCGACGCCGTACGCGCCGCACGCCGCCTCGCCGCCGCGCCGCGCACGCGCCGCGCGCGCTTGCACGCCTCTACCGCGCGCCTCGCCGCGCCGCCGCGCGCCGCCGACACCGCGCGCCCGCGCGCTCGCGCCCCGCACGCCCGCGCCGCACGCACGCGGCCGTACGCCCCACGCCCTCGCCGCCACGTGGCCGTGCCGTGCCCGGACCCCACGCCGCGCCTGCCGTGCCGGGACCCCGCCGCGCTGCGCGCTCGCCGCCGCGTCGTGCCCGCCGTACTCGACCCGTCCCCGCGCATTCGCCGCGTGTCGCGCCGCGCCCGAGCCGCCCCTCCCTCTCCACCCCGCGCCCGCGCCAAGCCCTCCCGGCCGTGCCTATAAAGGGCGGCGCCCCGCCTTTTTGCCGCACCGCCGCCGCTCTCTCCTCCACGTTCCGAGCGCCAACGCCGTCGCCGCCGTGCGCAAATTCCCTCCGTGCCCCACCGCTCCTCCTCGAGGCCGCCGTCGCCGGTAAGCCCCGCTCCGCCCCCTTTTTCATGCTGCCGCCGCCTCTCGCTTGGCCGGACCTCGGTTGAACACCTTGAGGCCAATGAACAGGCGACAGGAAAAAGAAAAAAAAAAAAAAGAAAAAGAAAAATAGGGAAAAATTAGGAAAAATTTTGGAAAATTTGGAAAAATATTTTTGGAAAATTTGAGTAAAATTTTGGGCAAAAATAAATTATTTTCTTGTATGTTTTCTCGGTGCAAAGTTTGAAAATCGAAATCGGACTTTTTTCGAATTTCGTTTCGCGTCGTTTTTAAATCCGGATTTCGTTTAATTCTTTCTCGCCATTTAAATATGCTTCTCTTTGTGCTCAAACCTTCAAAACCTCGAGCACGAATTCCTCCGCCGACATTTCCAAATCTAATTTCTCAAATAATTACGATTGTCGTCTTTGCGAAAACCCTGACATCAACTCGATTCCAAAACTCGGATTTTTCCTAGCAACCCTTGTCCTAACTCAAGTAGAATTTTAGGCAAAACATTTGGAGTCGTTTTCATGGCTTTTATGGTTCTTTTCGATCTTTTGGTATTTTATTGAATTCTAATTGAATTCAATTGATCTTTCGCACGTACGGGTAGCACCTCGAAGAGACCAAAGATCGACCCCGTTGAAGACACCACCCTCAAGCGTGCGAGCAAGGCAAGTCATCACACTCTTTGAACATATTGATCCTACTTTGTGAAATGATGTTGATTTCAAATTACAAATTGCACGCTTTACACAAATAGTACCTATGCTTGATATACCCCGCTTTGATATTGATCACCATTAGAATTTATTCTTTGTAACCTTCGATGTGATATGACCAGAGGATAACTTCGGTACAAATGCTTAGCCCCGCTTACACTAGATCCCCGCATACTCATGATTTTGCAAGAGAGCTTTGTGCTCGGGCAACTACCTTAGGGAAGGTAGTTGAAATACGGCTCGTGGAGACATGAGCGCCACATGGCCATGAGAATGATGAACTAAGTTTGATGAAAATTGAAAAGGCTATACAAATGTTTTAGACTGGGGTGGCCGGATGATTTGGGTGGATTCCGAAAAGGCAAGTGCCGACCCGGTCAATTAAGGACCGAGCCATGAGATAGCCGGAAACGAGCCAAGCATAACCGTATTTCGAATGGGTATAGACCTAGCCGACTAGATAGCCGAGTGGAGGCGATCCTTGCATAGATGGTTCTCTATGATGTGGTTTATGTGATGAGAATGAGGCTGCGGCCTTTGCTGTGAATGGTGGAATTAAATCGATATTAATTGAACTTAAAGATTGAGGAAGTTTTCCCTTACCCCGGTGCGCTGTAACTCCTCTCACCGCTAGAAAAGGACGGCTAGAGTGCATGAGGGCTTAAGTTCATGGAGCGGGTACGCCAAAGCAAGGTTATCGAAAGGCTTTGCCGTGACCGCCTCATGTGTTGAGACGTAGGCTCATTCGTTGGGCTGTCACGGAGTACGGGTAAAGTGTACATCCACCGCAAGATGAGTGAATCAATCTATTCGAATAGCCGTGCTCATGGATATTGAGCATCGTGACAAGACTTTCGCTTGGCTAGATTTTTAAACTTAAAACTGCTGGGAAGGGTGTGCATGATGATTTCATTCGTGGTGGATCAACTTCTCGAGATGCGAGAAGGGTGGATTCCCGAAAATCATGACGAATCTGGAGGCGGGAAGCCATCCTTGGAATCACGATGGATGGTAGACGTAACCGTCACCGGATTAATGAACTATGGAACTAAAACTTGATTTGGCTAGTTGATAGGCTTGTGAAAAGAATTGTGAAAATTGGCTTTATGCAAAAGAACCCCAGCCATTCCTTGAATAACCCTATCATATGCATCAATTCCGTGTTGGCTTGATGAGTACGGTTGGTACTCACCCTTGCTATACACACAAACCTTCAGCCGATGGGAATGAAGAGCCGGAGGATCCTTACGCTTACTACCGGAGGGTGAAGGAACCGATGGCGCTTACTAGGTCTTAGCTCCTGGCCGTTGCCTCGTGGCAAATGACATGCCGCCGCTCTATTCCGCCGCCGTATCTAAATTCCGCTTTGTGTTGTATTCGGACCATGAGGTCCCGTGTGTTGAACATTGCCTTCGGGCCTATGGTTGTAATAATGTCGATGTAAGACTATTCGTGCATGCACACCTGATTATTCAAGATCGTATTCGTGAGTACCAACTACTCGATCCAGGAAATGGTACTAAGAACACGAAAGATTCCCGTCCCAAAATGGGGTCCACAGAGCCGGTATCGAGCCGTGCGACCGTAGGATAAGACCAAAAGGCGCCCTACCCCCGACTAGTTGGCTAAAGGGAAGTATCCCTACGTAGGACCATTTCCAAACTATTATTTCTGAAAATACCAATATACCTTTTCTACATCTGTATTTCCTTTTCTTTACCAAATAGTTATAATGATAACTCTCTCCCTCTAACCCTAAGTTGCCTTCAAAAGCGTATGTCGAACCATGACGGAGCTCTGGGAGATCACCATCCCACAAGACGAGAGATTTGTGGCACAGCCTTCCCCTCGCCGTGGTGTTTAAGATATCCGGAACTACCCACCTACCAAATCAAGAGGCATGGCTCCGAAGGATATCCAAATGGGAGGCGGCCATTTCCGTGGAAGCCCGCATGGGAAGTGAAACATCTTTCGCTTTCACACCCGCTATCACCGGGATTTGGCGGAAGCACCATCCAAGATGCGGCCCGAGAAGCATTTCTTCGCCTTAATGCGATACATCGTGCGGAACTCACAAGTGACAGAGTTCGTGCACCATCCCTATCGCGAGGAAGGCAACCCAGTTTGCACCGTGGAGGCCACCCCCTGCTGCTACAACCCTATGGTCACACGTCTATCACGCTAGGCGGAGACGGCAGATGACTGCTACGAAGAGGCCTTGCTTGAGATCAACGACCAGCAGCAACGCCTCAATGATCTGGTCGAGAGCCACCAGGGCTGTGGGGATCAGATCAACATGCCGCAGACTCACCGCAAGCCAACGGTGCCCAATATGAGCAACTCTGACCGCTACATGACCCGTGGGGAAGCCCCGGTAGAGCTGGAGGAGCAGCTCAGAAGAGCAAGCAAGAAGTCGACCACTGGAGGAGCAAGCGACACCCGCCCCCGCCCACGCCGCAGTACTTCCACCGAGATTGTACCAACACCTCCTGCTCCTGTGCCCGACCACTACTACCTTATGAATCCAGCATGCTTGGATACCTTTCAAGCCATGATGGAGCAAGCTTTTATGTTGAGCACAGAGCCTGCGCCGTACCTGATAGACCCCACTGCTGCCACGTCCATGGGACCCACCTCGAGCTCCGTAGCAGTGCCATCCGAGCCTCGGATCGGGAGAGGAGAATCCCATCCAGATCCACACCGACTCGGAGTCTGAGGCGGAACCTATGGAGGTCAAATGGGAGTCCAGCGACACCGATCCAATGGAGGAGGAAGCTCCCACTCGTCGCCTGACTCACACTGGAGGTCCCCTCACCCGCCAGACCGCTCGCAAGAGTACACGGCCACCGAGCAGGAAGATTCGGCATGACTCCGAGGCCACCACCTCCGAGCCATGGGGACTCCGATTTGCTTCAGCAGAGGATCACCCCTTCCCGCGCCCGGCTCCCGCGGATGGTTGGACGATTAGGCGAGAGGACCACCCCAACTTGATCTCGCTCCGGACGGCTCGGCAGCAGAAGGACCACACTCTATCCCCCTTAATAGTTAATGCAGTAAGACGATGTAGTTGTTGTATCATGGCATGAGGGACTGTGCATGTACAGTCCGTGTACCCCTTTGATGTAATATGATGGACCTAAGTATCGCTTTGTGGTATCCTAATTGATGAGCTTATTATCATTTTACCATGCTTGTTGGTTGATGATCACATAAAAACAACTTGAAGAAAAATCCCCTAGGAACCATGACCTTAACAGTCCGATCTCTTAATTCATCTATCTTCTTCGGATGGCGCATCGCCGCAGAGCCGCAGCCACCAACGAGAACCCGCCGGAGCCCAACCCCTCCACTCGGCGGAGGTTATGGCTTTACAAACCCAACTCGCTCCAAGCAATTGCCAACAACCAGGGAAGTCGAGGAGGATCAAGTTTAGGAAAGTTCATGTGAGCTAAGCCACCAACCTTCTCCACGGCCGAAGAACCCATGGATGCTGAGGACTGGTTGAGGGTGATCAAGAAAAGCTAACTCTCGTCCGAGTTCGAGAAGCGTATAGAGTTATCTTCGCCACTAACCAGCCTAGAGGGTCCCGCAAGTGACTCGGTGGGACACCTACAAGGAAACGCGAGCTGAAGATGCCGGAGAACCGACATGGGAAGAATTCACGCGGCGTTGTGAAAATTTCGTGCATCACCATGCAGCTATGAGGATGAAGAAAATGAGTTCCGCAGCTGCGTCAAGGGAACACCTCCGTACAAGAGTACCCCGAACAAGTTTACCCAGCTTGCCCGTTACGCCACAAGTGACCTAGCGACGAGGAAGAGAAGATGGATAAATTTATCGAGGGACTAAACGATGAGCCGAGAGGACCAATGATCGGACAGACCACACCAGTTTCCAAAGCCTCATCAATAAGGTCGTACGGCTTGAACACGACCAAAAGATGGTAGAAAATAACCGCAAAAGAAGGCTCGCTATGGTCCGCCCATTTCAGGGAGCACCACAACGTCCCAAGGGAGCCACCCCGTCCGGATGGAAGCCAAACGTCCGGCAGCCGGTTGTTCCCCGCTCCCGACCATGTCGCAGCCGCTACACCTCGCCGTACACCGACGCCAACCCTAGCCGCTCCAGAAGAAGGAATGTGAGCTGCTTCAATTGTGGAGAATTTGGGCACTACTCCAATAGCTGCCCCAAACCATGCAACACCCCTGTGCGCACCGGCGCCAATGCAACGCCCGTCCGAGGAACCCCACCCCGCCGCAGACGCGGTTTGTTCAGACCCCGCAACCAAACGAGGCTACCACCGGGTTTCGACGTGGCTGTGTGAATCACGTGCGTGTTGAAGAAGCTCAGAGGACCAGAGCGTACGATGGGTATGTTCTCTATCAACTCTACCCCGCTTAAAGTCTTATTTGATTCTGGAGCCTCGCATTCATTCATATCTTCCCAAGTAAGCAAACAACACCACCTACACCAAGTAGCACTTAAGAGACCTATGTTGGTACACTCACCTGGGGGAGACATAACCGTACCCCATGCTTGCATCAATGTGCCCATACGGATTAGGGACGTGGTGTTTCTTTCAAACCTTATGGTGCTATCACCCCAAACCATTGATGTCATACTCGGGTGGATTGGTTGACCAAGAATAATGGGATCATAGACTGCAATGAAGGGAAGTCACGGTATCCACCCCATGGGGATCACCAATGAGCATAACTATGGACCAAAACCCGAAGCTATGCGAGCAAGCTGCGGGAGTATTCACCATGCTACCCCTAGGCGGGATGCCGTGGTACAAGAATACCCGAACGTATTTCCCGAGGAATTGCCCTAATGCCCCGGATCACGACATAGAGTTTATCATCGACCTAATGCCCGGTACGCCCCCATATCCAAGAGACCTTATCGAATGCCGCCAACGAGTTAGAAGAACTCAAGAAGCAAATCCGAGAACTACAAGAGAAGGGATTTGTACGCCCCGCTTCTTCTCCTTGGGAGCCCCAAGACTTTCGTTAAGAAGAAGGATGGGAGTATGAGGATGTGCGTGGACTACCGATCGTTGAATGAAGTGACTATCAAAAACAAGTACCCACTACCTCGAATCGATGACCTATTCGATCAACTTAAGGGTGCGCAAGTGTTCTCAAAGATTGATCTTCGGTCGATATCATCGCTGAAGATTAGAGCCGGAGATATTCCTAAACGGCGTTCTCTACCCGTTACGGCTTATACGAGTTCACAGTAATGTCCTTTGGATTGACCAATGCCCCAGCATATTTTATGAACCTGATGAACAAGGTATTCATGGAATACCCGGATAAATTCGTAGTGGTATTTATCGACGATATACTTATCTACTCCAAGAACGATGAGGAACATGCGGAGCATCTACTACTGGTACTGGAAAAGCTACGAGAGCACCAACTGTATGCAAAATTTAGCAAATGCGAGTTCTGGCTCAAGGAAGTCGCTTTTCTTGGCCACGTGGTTTCAGCCGGAGGAGTGGCGGTAGACCCCGCCAAGGTCGAAGCTGTCACGGAATGGAAGGCACCCAAGTCAGTGACGGAAGTTCGGAGTTTCTTGGGCTTGGCCGGGTATTACCGAAGGTTTATCGAAGGGTTTTCCACCGTAGCCCGACCTATGACTCAACTTCTGAAGAAGGAAAAGAAGTTTGAATGGAACAAGAAGTGTCAAAAAGCCTTCGACCAACTAAAATAAAAGTTAACCACCACCCCAATCTTAACTTTACCTGACAACCGGAAGGATTTCGTGATGTACTGTGATGCGTCTCGGCAAGGACTAGGAGGCGTGTTAATGCAGGATGGGAAGGTCGTAGCATATGCCTCGCGACAGTTACGACCCCATGAGGAAAATTATCCCACGCACGACCTGGAATTAGCCGCGGTTGTCACGCATTAAAGATCTGGAGACACTACTTGATCGGGAACCACTGTGATGTGTATACTGATCACAAGAGCTTGAAATACTTCTTTACTCAGCCCGATCTCAACCTACGACAGAGACGATGGTTGGAATTGATCAAAGATTACGATCTAGGAATCCATTACCATCCCGGCAAAGCAAATGTAGTGGCCGATGCGCTAAGCCGCAAAGCCCAATGCAACCACATGGGATTGGGAGGTATGGCCAGTGAGCTCCAAGAAGAAATGGCTCGACTTAATCCGCACCCGATTCCTCACTGAGAAGTGAACTCACTAGAAATCCAACCCCTTCGAGGACTCAAATAGAAGAAGCCCAAAAAGGGAATGAGGAAACCCAGGAAATCAAGGAACGCATGGCCACTGGACGCACTAAGGAATTTTCGATAGACGACAAGGGAATCCTATGGTACAAAAAAGAATCTGCGTGCTGAACAAGGTGGTTTGAGAGGGTTGATCTTAAAAGAAGCACACGAATCGACATATTCGTTACATCCAGAAGCACAAAAATATATCAGATTTGAAGGGAGAATACCGGTGGCCCAATATGAAGAGAGATGTAGCCGAATACGTAGCCGTGTGCGATGGGTGCCAAAGGGTGAAAGCCGAGAATCGCGATCAGAGCTTCTGCAGCCGCTCAAGATTCCCGAATGGAAATGGGATGAGATAGGCATGGATTTCATAGTGGGACTACCTAAAACTGCGATCGGTTACGATTCCATTTGGGTAATAGTAGATCGGCTCACCAAGACCGCCGATTTATTCCCGTAAAACTAACTACAACAAGTGCCAAGCTAGCGGAACTATACATGAGTAGGATTGTATGTCTCCATGGTGTACCAAAAGGATTATATCGGATCGTGGTACCCGGCTCACGTCTCATTTTTGGAGCAAAGTCCACGAGGCACTCGGAAGTCACCTTGCCTTCGCACCGCTTACCACCCCTGCACGACGGACATATTGAAAGGACGAATCAAGTACTAGAAGATATGCCGAGAGCCCGTGCGTTGGATTTCACCAAGGATTGGGAGAAATGTTTGCCGTACGCCAAGTTCTCCTACAACAATAGCTATCAAGCCAGTCTGAAGATGTCACCGAACGAAGCTCTATTTGGTCGCCGATGCCGAACCCCATTAATGTGGTCAGAAACCGGTGAACGAACCGTATTCGGGCCTGACATAATTAAAGAAGCCGAGGAAAAGGTTCGCCTGATCCGGGACCGATTACAAGCTGCTCAATCACGAAAGAGCTACGCGGATACCCGACGAAGAGAATTAGAATTTAAAGAAGGTGACTACGTGTATTTGAAGGTCTCACCACTACGGGGAACTCAGAGGTTCAAGGTCAAAGGGAAACTCGCACCAAGATACGTGGGCCCATTCTTGATAAACGCTAGGAGAGGTGAAGTGGCCTACCACTGGAGTTGCCCGAGAACCTCTCCGATGTCCACCCAAGATTCCACGTGTCGCAGCTTGAAGAAATGTCTCATGGTGCCGAAAAGCAAGCTCCTTTGGAAACCATCCATGTCCACAGTGATCTTGCCTACCCGGAGCATCCAATCAAGATACTAGACGAGGCAGAAAAGAAGACACGGACCAAGTCATGGCGCATGTACAAAGTACAATGGAGCAATCACATGGAAGAAGAGGCTACCTGGGAGAGCGAGGAGTTCCTGAAGACGGAATACCCACACCTACTCAAGACTGGTAAGAAATCTCGGGACGAGATTTATTGTTAGGGGGTAGGTTTGTAACATCCCGAAACTCGAAGAAACCGAAATCGAAACGTAAAATATGAACTTTCAAAACCTTCGCTTGTTGTTTCTTTCTCGGGTTTGTTGCTTCTTATTTGCCGCCTCGCTTGCATAAATTTAGTCGTGATCAATTTCCTTTCGGTGTTTTTGGATGATTTGGAGTTGTCGAAATGAAAGATGCGAAAGTCCGTATCCGGGATTTTTTTAAAAAGAAATCGGAGAAAGCACGGATTTATGAAAACGCGATTTGGGAGATATAAAATAGTAATGGTGGTTAGGAGAAGATAAATTAGGACACAAAATAAATAATAAAATATTCGGGAGTCGTACTCGAAATCCGGAAAATTTCAAAAATAAAGGGAATATTGAAATTAGAAAAGAGGGATTTTAAATAAATAAATATGAAAAATAATGTGGGAAAATAAAAGTGGAGAAAAGTTGAAAATATTATATTAAAAATTAATTTTGAATTATAGGAATTTATTTTGGAATTTTTAGAAGAAAAGAAAATAGAAATGGGAAATTAAAATGGAAAATCGGGAAAAATCGAAAAGGCACTGTTCATGACGCGCCGTGTGCTCGACGCCGTACGCGTCGTGCACGCCCGCCCGCGCTCGCTCGCCACGCGCCGCGCGCGCTCGCGCGCGCACGCCCCTACCCCGCGCGCCACGCGCCCGCCCGCGCCGGACCCCGCGCACCCACGCCGCACGCACGCGACCGTCCCGGCCCCACGCCCGCGCCCGCGCGCTCGCCGCCACGCGGCCGTGCCGCGCCCGACCCCCACGCCGCGTGCGCCGCGCGCGCGACCCCGCCGCGCCGCGCGCCGCCGCGCGCCGCGTCGTGCCCGCCGTACTCGACCCGTCCCGCGCATTCGCCGCGTGTCGCGCCGCGCCACGCTCGCCCGAGCCGCCCTCCCTCTCCACCCCGCGCCCGCGCCAAGCCCTCCCGACCCCGCGCGCCGCGCGCCCGCGCCCGCACGCCCGCGCCGCACGCACGCGGCCGTACGCCCCACGCCCTCGCCGCCACGTGGCCGTGCCGTGCCCGGACCCCCACGCCGCGCGCGCGCCGTGCCGGACCCCGCCGCGCGCGCGCGCCTCGCCCGCGCGTCGTGCCCGCCGTACTCGGCCCGTCCCCGCGCATTCGCCGCGTGTCGCGCCGCGCCCGAGCCGGCCCTCCCTCTCCACCCCGCGCCCGCGCCAAGCCCTCCCGGCCGTGCCTATAAAGGGCGGCGCCCCGCCCTTTTTGCCGCACCGCCGCCGCTCTCTCCTCCACGCCCCCGAGCGCCAACGCCGCGCCGCCGTGCGCAAATTCCCCTCCGTGCCCCACCGCTCCTCTCGAGGCCGCCGTCGCTGGTAAGCCCCGCTCCGCCCCTTTTGTCGCGCGCCGCCGCCTCTCGTGTCGGCCGGACTCGGCCGAACACCTTGAGGCCAATGAACAAGGCGACAGAAAAAAAAAAAAAAAGAAAAAAAAAAAAAAGAAAAAGAAAAATAGGGAAAAATTAGGAAAAATTTTGGAAAATTTGGAAAAATATTTTGGGAAAATTTGAGTAAAATTTTGGGCAAAAATAAATTATTTTCTTGTATGTTTTCTCGGTGCAAAGTTTGAAAATCGAAATCGGACTTTTTTCGAATTTCGTTTCGTCGTTTTTAAATCCGGATTTCGTTTAATTCTTTCTCGCCATTTAAATATGCTTCTCTTTTGTGCTCAAACCTTCAAAACCTCGAGCACGAATTCCTCCGCTGACATTTCCAAATCTAATTTCTCAAATAATTACGATTGTCGTCTTTGCGAAAACCCTCGGACATCAACTCGATTCCAAAACTCGGATTTTTTCCTAGCAACCCTTGTCCTAACTCAAGTAGAATTTTAGGCAAAACATTTGGAGTCGTTTTCATGGGTTTTATGGTTCTTTTCGATCTTTTGGTATTTTATTGAATTCTAATTGAATTCAATTGATCTTTCGCACGTACGGGTAGCACCTGAAGAGACCAGCATCGACCCCGTTGAAGACACCACCCCTCAAGCGTGCGAGCAAGGCAAGTCATCACACTCTTTGAACATATTGATCCTACTTTGTGAAATGATGTTGATTTCAAATTACAAATTGCACGCTTTACACAAATAGTACCTATGCTTGATATACCCTGCTTTGATATTGATCACCATTAGAATTTATTCTTTGTAACCTTCGATGTGATATGACCAGAGGATAACTTCGGTACAAATGCTTAGCCCTGCTTACACTAGATCCCTGCATACTCATGATTTTGCAAGAGAGCTTTGTGCTCGGGCAACTACCTTAGGGAAGGTAGTTGAAATACGGCCTGTGGAGACATGAGCGCCACATGGCCATGAGAATGATGAACTAAGTTTGATGAAAATTGAAAAGGCTATACAAATGTTTTAGACTGGGGCGGCCGGATGATTTGGGTGGATTCCGGAAAAGGCAAGTGTCGACCCTGGTCAATTAAGGACCAAGCCATGAGATAGCCGGGAAACGAGCCAGTACAACCGTACTTCTTGAATGGGTATAGACCTAGCTGACTAGATAGCCGAGTGGAGGCAGTATCCTTGCATAGATGGTTCTCTATGATGTGGTTTATGTGATGAGAATGAGGCTGCGGCCTTTGCTGTGAATGGTGGAATTAAATCGATATTAATTGAACTTAAAGATTGAGGAAGTTTTCCCTTACCCCGGGTGCGCCAGAACTCCTCTCGCTGCTAGAAAAGGACGGCTAGAGTGAATGAGGGCTTAAGTTCATGGAGCGGGTACTGCCAAAGCAAGGTTATCGAAAGGCTTTGCCGTGACCGTCTCATGTGTTGAGACGTAGGCTCATTCGTTGGGCTGTCGCGGAGTACGGGTAAAGTGTACATCCACTGCAGTGTGAGTGAATCAATCTATTCGAATAGCCGTGCTCGCGGATATTGAGCATCGTGACAAGACTTTCGCTTGGCTAGATTTTTAAACTTAAAACTACTGGGAAGGGTGTGCATGATGATTTCATTCGCTGGTGGATCAACTTCTCGAGATGCGAGAAGGGTGGATTCCCGAAAATCATGACGAATCGGAGGCGGAAGCCATCCTTGGAATCACGATGGATGGTAGACGTAACCGACACCGGATTAATGAACTATGGAACTAAAACTTGATTTGGCTAGTTGATAGGCTTGTGAAAAGAATTGTGAAAATTGGCTTTATGCAAAAGAACCCCAGCCATTCCTTGAATAACCCTATCATATGCATCAATTCCGTGTTGGCTTGATGAGTACGGTTGGTACTCACCCTTGCTATACACACAAACCTTCAGCTGATGGGAATGAAGAGCCGGAGGATCCTTACGCTTACTACCAGGAGGGTGAAGGAACTGATGGCGCTTACTAGGTCTTAGCTCCTGGCCGTTGCTCGTGGCAAATGACATGCCGCCGCCTCTATTCCGCCGCCGTATCTAAATTCGCTTTTGTGTTGTATTCGGACCATGAGGTCCTGTGTGTTGAACATTGCCTTCGGGCCTATGGTTGTAATAATGTCGATGTAAGACTATTCGTGCATGCGCACCTGATTATCAGTACTGTATTCGTGAGTACCAACTACTCGATCCAGGGAAATGGTACTAAGAACACGAAAGATTCCCGTCCCAAAAACGGGGGTCCACATAACACCAACATTCTCGACAAAAAATATCCAACTTGACAAAGTAACCATCTCATCTTATGAGCCGATTGATGTGTTCCATGAATGCCTTCGTGTACTTCACACATAACAACTTTAGGTTCCTCTAAATTCGAACATTTAAGCAAAACTCCATCATTCGTCTGATAATATAAATCATCATCAAGCAAAACATATTTAGGGCTTTGTACTTCAATTTCCTCGACGTCGATTGAGAAGGGTTCTTCAAATATTCAACAATCTCATATCTCCAATCATCGACATCAAGACTAACACCTTCAATCTCGACATCTTTCAACATTGGCTTATAACCCGATGCACCCTAAGCTAAATCATTGGTCTCATTATTTTGTTCTCTAGGAATATGTTTCATAGTCATAATCTTGAAATTCTTCATCAACTTTTGACACCTTTCATTATCAACCCTCAAAATTTCACTTTTGCACTCATACTCCCCTGACATTTGCTTGGTTACCAATAATGAATCACCAATAATCTCTATTGCATCGGCTTCTACCTCTTTTAAAAATTGAAGTCCTTTGAGAACTGCTTTAGATTCTGCTTGATTCTTTGTATAATATGACTTGATTGTAAATGCAAACTCGAAACTTGCCGCCCCCCGAGACGAAATAATAAATAAGCCGATACCACATTCATGTGTACAAACAGACTTATCGAAGAATAGTGTCCAAGGCATCGGCTCAACATAACTAATTGACTCATCTCGATGTTGAACAATAAAATCGGCTAAGCTTGACCCTTAACTATCTGAGCCAATTCATATCGCAAATCAAACTCCGTTAAAGCAAAAATTCACTTTCCAATCCTCCCCTTCAATACTGGAGCCGACAACATATATTTTACCACATGGCTTTTCAAACCACAGTGCACTCATTGGATAACAGATAATGCCTTAACTTGGTACATGAAAATATAAACAAAAACATAATTTCTCTGCTGGGGTGTATCTTGATTCAGCATCCAAAAGCCTCCTGCTAAGATAAAATATAGCCCTCTCTGTACCTTCAAATTCCTGAATCTGATCCGATGGACTTCTCATCGGCTGACAAATATAACTTGAATGGAACTCCTTTTTGTGGTGGCATTAGAACTGGAGGAAAACTCAAATAATCCTTGATATTATCCAAAGCTTTATGCTGTTTTTCTCCCCATATAAAGTCTTGATCGGCCTTCAACCGTAACAATGGAGTAAACGACTCAATTCCCCCTGACAAGTTTAATATAAACCTTCTAACAAAATTAATTTTGCCGATCCAAGATTGTAATTTAGTCTTATTTTCTAGAGGTTTTATATACTTGATAGCCTTAATACTTCGTTCACTAATTTCAATCCCTCTTTCGTGAACAATAAACCCCCAAAACTATCTAGCCGATAGACCAAAGGCACACTTGTTTGGATTCATCTTTAAGCCGTATTTCCTGGTTCTTTTGAATACCTTCCACAGATCGGCTAAATGTCCATCAACTTTCTTTAATTTCACAATCACATCATCCATGAAATATATAATTCATAGCTCTTTGATACGTAGCACCATCACTTTTTAAACCAACAGTCATAACAACCCCATTCATACAGGCCGATTGCACTATAAGATCTAAAAGTAGTCTTACGAATATCCTCTTCAACCATAAAAAAATGATTATATCTTGCATTGCCATCCATAAACTTATAATCTTGTGTCCAGAAGTTGCATCTACCAATAAGTCAGCAATCGGCATTTGTCACGCCTAGAAATTCAAACAAGAATTTCCGAAGCTATATGTGTATTAAAACCCTTGTCCAGGACCAGCCAGGGTACACATATGACATTATTGATATTACAGAATCCACGTCTTAAAAACAGTATAAAAGATTACAAAAATATAATGAAAAAAGAAACAACTAGCTAAGCTGAGACTTGACTCTTGCGACGAAGCATTAACACACCACAGGCAACCTTGACGACGGATTCAAGCCTAATCCTCGTTGAAACCTTCCTCTACCTCGATCTCTGACTCTAATGGGGGAAATTAAGCAAGATTGAGTGCTACCCATTGTACTCAAGAAGTCATATCGGAAGAGAAACTATGATGCAAGATAATTCTCAAGGAAGGATAAGGTTTCATTTGCATAAATAACATTTCACAAATAATAATAGTTGAAAGCAGTAAAACAGTAATATATAATTAAGCAATATTAAAATAATCACTTTCCAACGTTAACCCCACATTGCAACAGGCCCAATCATCCATCTATTCTAGTCAAGTACCATTAATCAAGTTCATTTTCTATAATGAGACTAATCACGGTGAATCTGGTTGATCGCTCATAACCGTGGGCACGACTATTCGAATAGTTTTTAACTCTGATCAAAGGTGTACAACTGTACCCACAAGACACAACCCCACGACACGTTTCCACATTCTGGTGTACCACCATGATACCCTGGAAAGGAATTATGACAGGACCATTCGCATAACCCTCTTTAACCAATTGTACCACACCAAGGTTTCGCCCCCACTCCCATAAGGGCAATGGGCGGCCCCCCTCATGCCACGGTGAATTCGGCAGCCGATCAACCCTTTTAACCGGGCCAACACAACTCTATCACGCCCATCCTCGCCAGGGTACTCAGCTAGAGAGAGCTACACTATGGATCCAACCGTTACCCATGCTGGCTTGTGGTATGCACGGTAATTCTTCCAGGGTTTCCCGAGAACCGGTCCTTAACTGCCATGGGCGTGACTATCCAAAACCATTGCACCCACAGCCCACCATTGTCATGTTTCAATATTAATATTATGATATCTCATACTTGACATCATCTATATAATAATCTCCACTATAGTAATTGAATAATGTGATTACCTTTAATGAGCTAATTGATCTAAGCCAGGCTAAGCATGTCCTAAACCAATATCTAGTCATATTAAACCCCAGTTATAAATGTATAATGTAAACAAGTCATATGGCTGAGTATAATAGGTAAAACAATCCCACAAAATGACATTCCAAAATATATGCAATATTTGAGAGAAATAAGACATTTGAAAAAAAGCACAATATGGTCAATGTAAAGTATGACTTGCCTTGCTCTGAAGATTGGGGAACTTCTGCGACTCTTCAAAATAAACGGGATTTCTAGAACTGCCAAAATCTACACGACAAACAATACACTCAACAAAACATGGTAAAAGTCTACTGAAAAAGCACACAAAACTATTTTTAATGGATTCTTGACATTTTCTTGGATTTAGTGAAATTTGAATGGACTAAAACGGAGCTCAGATTAAAAAGATATGAATTTTAGAAGATTATCTATGTTTATTACTAAAACAGAAAAGTCCTTAATAATTTATTGCGCAATTAAGTCCCGGCTGACACAATCGAGTAGGGCTGACGTCATCAGTGTGCAAGCCCTGATGCAAGCAAGCGCGCGGGCTCCGGTCTATGGTGAACCGAGTCCATGGGAGAGGCGGCGGTGCGATGTACCACGTGGGCACATGTGGCGCTGACGCGACACCACGTGGCGCCAGCGTGGCGGATGCGCAAGCACGGTAGATCGGACGGCTTGAGTTGCGGCTAGGGTTAGCGGGCGGCAGCTAAGCTCAGCGTGATCGGCCATGGCCACGCGGCGGCCGGCCGTATTACCAGCGGCAGAAGCAATGGCGGCGGACGACGACGCAGGTTGCGGGATACGGCGTGGAGCGGCTCTAGGGTTTCGGGTTGATGCATGGGCTTGCAGGATTGCGGCGCTAATGCACTGCACGGAACAACGAAGAGAGAGAGAGAGAAAGAGAGAGAGAGAGAGCGGGACTCACCGGTGACGGAGATGAAGGCGGCGGCGCACGACGACGGAAAAGCAAACTCGACGAATTAGTGCACGATTTCGAGCGACGACAGAGGGGAAACAATGCAGGGTTTGCGGGGAGTTTTATATGGGGGTTTTCGGAGTTCGGATTTGGCACGAATTGGCATGGATTTCTCGCCGTTCTTCTTGGACTCGGAGAGAGAAAAGGCAGCGGAGTTCGGTTAGGGTTAGGGTTTGGGATGGATAAGGACGGCGCGATGCGACGCGCGGGCAAGGCTTCGACATGGACTCGGCGCGGGGTGCACGCGAGTGGCATGGCGCGGGGTCGAGCGACACAAGGCTTGGCTCGGGGTCGGGTGGCGGGGTCAGGCGCAGGGAGATGAGCCTGACAGGTGGGCCCCACCTAGCGGCTCGAGAGAGAGGGAGGGCTTGCGGACCAAGCGGCGGGGCGCCCAGGGTCTGGCGAGAGAGAAAGGGGGCGCACAGGCAACTTGGGCCGGCGGGGTCTAGCCGTCGGCCTGGCTGAAAAGAGCGGGAAAGGACGGGGGAAATAAATGGAAAAGGGAAAATAATTTCCTGGGACTTAATTAATTTCGAGATTTGATTTTAATTGGTTAAAAATTATTTCTAGTGCTTTGAAAATTCCACTAAAAATCCAGTTAATGAATTTTGACATGTAGAATTTAGGAAAAATCCTACCATGCCATTTCCTCTTATTAAATGTATTTTAAAATTAATATTTGCTCTAGGTTAATCCAAAAATTCAATTTCTTTTGGGGAATTCTTTACATGAATTTTCAGAGGGCTAAACTTTAGGGTGTGACAGCATTTGCTATTCATTCTTAGGAGTAGCTTTATTTAAATATCTAAAATCAACACAGAACCTCAACTTCCCCTTTTTCTTCATTACTGGCACTAAGTTAGAAATCCACTCAGCATATCGGCAGGGCCTAATAAAATTAGCATCATAGAGTCTTGTGATCTCTACCTTGATAGCATCATACATCTTGGATTTGAATCGCCTTGGCGACTATTTGTATGACCGATATCCTAGTTTAATAGGTAGCCGATGTGAAGGGTCACGCGGAAGCTACGCTAGCCGAAAACAAAAATTTCTACCGCGCAAACCAGGAACACTTGCAAGTAAGGGCCGATAGATCGTTACCGATTAGAGTAGAGTGCAAATAGCCAATCGTGGCAATCCGATCCGGAACAGTGTAGCCTATTCCCGAGACAGCCGATTCGCCAATCGCCCGATTCGAGCCGTCCGGCCGCGTTCTCACGCCGCTCCGATGCGCCCGACCGCAGCTCGATCAAGAGCGCGCAACGTAGCAGCGCCTCTACCGGTATCCACACGTCCGGGGACAAACGCCGTACACCCGTGTGCTAGCACGCGATGCAAGGCTAGGGTTTGGCTCGAAAATGGGGAGGGTTTCCGTGGAGATTGATCTCGGCGACTTCTGTTGCACGCGATGCAATTGACGTCTCACAGCTCTCCACCCTCCTCCTTTATATAGAGTTGGCCGACGGGACTAGTGGCCGATTAGGACTCTATTTTGAATCGGATCTCATCCGTATCTCATAGAGTTGGCCGCCCCACACGTCGTAAGCCCATAGGACTCTATCCGATCGGATCCCTATCCGATCGAGCCGTATCCGAGTCCAACTCGAATATCTATTCTATCCCCTTAAGCGTGCGACCCGTAGGTTCAGGTATACTCGGTTTCGGCTATAGTCTAACTTAGCCGATCGTCGCTCGAGTCCAACTCACGACCTGTCAAAGCGGCGCCTAGCAAGACATATTGACACCATAGTATACAAGAATATAATATCGGCTCGAACCTGTAATGTGTACACAAATCCCTTTGCCTCACGATACCGCTTAAGCTATAGGCAAGATGTGTGCCATCCCTTCAATAGCTTAACCATTCACTCGAACCGTATTGGATTATCCGTCCGTTGATTGACTCCTCAATCAACTTAGCATGGCCATGCATTTCCATAATCCATTACCTCGAGGGGCCAGAGATATCTCTCCAAAGGAGGGGCAAATTCCATCTTGATCACTCACATCCCACTCCATGTTTCATAGCAAACCCGAAAACTACCTTTATAACTATCCAGCATTTAATAGCGTTTGGTAGTCCCAAAGTAGGCTACTACACATGTTGGAATCCATGGTGATCTCAGGTCTAAGGACTTTGTACCAACACTACCCGAGACCAACTAATGGCACATTAATTCCCGTAGTGTCTCATGGTGGGTCTATCCAACAATGTGTTCTCTAACACATATGTCCATGTTTATTGATTTGGTATCTCCATACCCATGATCTACGAGACATGATCATCAATCAATAAACATGCCGATCTTAGAATCATATTTGTTCCAACAATATGACATATGATCAGGGATCGTTTAGAAATAGATTCATACATATCGAGTCTCATAAATAAGTCACGTACTTATTGATCAATACAAGATGTCTATTTCATGGAACTGAATAACACTTTATTCATTTATACATAAACATTGACGTGATATCCAACATCTCCATGTTGCCTCTAGTGCATATCACTAACACGATGTTCAACAATCGGTCGGCTAAGTCCTGGCATCTCATGATATTTAGCACTTAGAAATATTGGCCTTGGCCTATCACCAATTCCAATATCTACTTTTTCCAGCTCATCTGCCGACATAAAACACTGTCCTAACTTGCCTTCAAAATTATCCACAGTATCCTTCGAGTAAAATTAAGGTCCTCCATCAGAGATTGGTTGTATATCATAATCGAACACTTTTAGGAAATCACCTTGCCACACTTTCCCTGATAAGAAATCAATTCCATCCATCTCCCAAATAGATAAATCGACAATAACAACATTAATTGATCTGTTGGGTTGCACGATTTCTACCTGGTCTCCTTGCCATTGTTTTAAGCTTTGATGCATTGTTGATGGAATACAACAATTAGCATGAATCCAATCTGTTCCCAGCAACAAACTATATGAACCCTTTCCATCAATGACAAAAAATGTAGTAGGACTAGTCTTATTGCCCACCATCAACTCTACATTCAAAACTCCTTTGGCATTCGATAAATTCCCACCAAAATCCTTGAGCACCATGTTGGTATTTATCAAGTCTTCTTGAGTCTTCCCAAGCGTTCTATACGTGGTATAAGGCATCAAATTTACTGCAGCCCCTCCATCGACTAACATCTTAGACATCGGCTTCCTGTTAACCAATCCATTTATATATAATGGCCTTGGATGTCGATGTTCTATTTCTTCAGGCTTCTCAAATATTTTTTGTTGAGGGGACAAAACAAACTGTGCTGTCAATTCTTCACAAACTTCTTCATTGGATGTAGAAATCCTATATTCTGCAGGCAATATAAACACCATATTGATAGAAGATGAAGCTTTAACATTATCAACCTTAATAGTTTTTCCCTTGACAGAAGTTTGAATCTTTTTCTTATCGGCTTCTACATCATCGGCTTCAACAATTTTGCTTTTTACTCGTCACTCCTTTGTATTCCTTAACTGATGATTGATCTCTTCTTCAACTTCTTCCATCTGCTCGTTACTTCTCAAACGTTGAACTCTTCTCTTCTGATTTTTAGTGAATACCCCACTTAGACACCATTGAGGATTTTGAACTTGTCTATTTTTATTTTCTTCATAATCTTCAAAATAATCTTCTTGAATCGGCCCTAACCGTTGATGTACTGGCAACTTCTTTTGTATCAGCCGATATGAATCCATTTGTCTTGGCCGATATGGCCGATTCAACATTGTTGCATCCTGCGCAATTTTCAATTGAGGGCAATCTCATCCCTTTATTCCAACAGAATCGAAAAAACTTGCAATCCCCATATGGATCAAAATAAGACGTATCTTCATCATAATAATTCTGTCATTTTCTATCAGCCCGCTTTTGATATTTTTTGATTAAACTGGTTGAGCCAATTTTAGACATAATCTCTTCCATCAACTTCATCTACAGATCTTCTTGGATAAACCATATTTACTAGAAAAGGATGTCCATCGATCTTCATCAGCTTTCTATTATCATCAAATGTAGTTCTTCCTAGCTCCATAACCGATTGAATCTGTTGTCTGAACTCCTTGCATTCATTAGTACTATGAGATCCTGTATTATGCCTCTTACAATATTTCCTCTTTTTTTAACTCCTTAGCCAATGGAATAAAATAATTTTGAGGTTATATAATATGTTTCTCTTGTAATAGAAGAATAAAAAGTCCTATCGCCTTTGTTAATATCAAAATCAAACCATTCTTCTTTCACATTATCCTTAACCCATTGGCAAACAATACCTTTGAAATCCTCTGTTCGCTGTTATAAGGCTTTTGTGTTATTATGTAGTTTAAAAAGAGGTTGCAAACATGTGGTTTCATAACTCATAAATTGGCTTTTTTTATAAAAGTTGGGCGCTCTTTATCATTTTATTTATAATGTGATTGGCCTAGTGCAACGCAATATATTATCATAAAGTCACAAATATGCGCATTATTTTTTAGTCCAGTATCATTGGCTTAATGTTGTATATGGTACGTTGGTTGTTTAATTGCTGGTTGGTAAATCATTTGAGTCTTGGAACTCAGGGTTTTACACCATGTATGCCGTATTTTATTTTATAAAACCACTTGGTTGGTTAATTTTTCCTTAACTATATGTTTAATTTAGTTGTTTTCAACTAATCATATAGTCGAGAGCTACACCTAAGTAGGTGCATCTAGTCAAGACACCTGTTGCTTATTTTTATTTAATTTTTTTAGATGATCCCTCCACAGCCTCTTGTAATGGTCATAATGACAAGGTTGAAGAGGAAAAGGACTCGGGACTCTGTGACGAGGATATCGAAGCACTCGGCTTTTATATGATTGAGCTTGGGAGAAGATTATCTTTTGATTGTGAAGGTCTCGAGGGCTTTTGTGGAGATCATGGATACCATATACCCATTCGGCCTGCTTATCCAAATAGAGATAGGTGTTGGGTTTTACCAGATCCATGTATTATGTAGTAGGCTCAAACTTAGGTTTAATATTGCCTTGTGTAATAAGGCATGGCCTATGGTTTGGGTCACGTACTATTTTGTAATAGATTAGAAAACTGATGTCGTGTCTGGCTAGTTTTCCTCTTTGTAACCCTGTCCCTCAACCTATATAAGGTGGACAGGGAGCCATCCAAGAGCATAACCACAACTCGATTGTCAGATCAATATAACACCTGACGGATTTAATCCCCAAAACAAGAGTAGGTATTACCTCTTGTCGAGAGGGCCTGAACCTTTCTAAACCCTTGTCCCATAACTCATCCACTTAGATCTCGTGCGCTACCCCTTTTTCTTATTGCCAATCTAAAAGATCGACAAACCGCCACCACGCTGGGAGAGAGGATGGGAGCCACCACTGCTACTCCCGTACAGGCCTGTCACTCCTTCCTCCATCGCTCCTCCTACAAAATAAGCAATCGTCACTCTTCCCACAAGGTTCGCCATTGCCGCTCCTCTCCACGGTGTCCCATCATTGTCACCGCCCCACCCCATGCCGACGTATATCGTGCCCCCTCATTCTCCTCCCTTCTCCCAAGCATTGTGGAGAACGTGTAGATCCGACTAGATGAGGCTTGGGGACTGCATGATTTGGGCCCCATGCGACCTCCTTTACCACGCCGAAGAGGAGAGGAAGGGGCAGGCGAAGAAGGAGCGACATGCGGGTGCTAATGTGAGGGCAAGGCCAGTTCTTGTTGGGGGGAAGGGGCCACCGACGTGAGAGCAAGAGCGAGAAAGGACTGAGATGAAGACGGAGATAGCGATCGAGGACTGCCCTGGCTATTTCGGCTTAGTGCTGGTTCACTTATAAAAACAATACTAATGTCCTAAACATTAGTGCTAGTTTTTCAAAGGAACTGAAACTAATATGTTCTCTACCTGTTTGTTTTAATGAACCAGCATTGATCGGGAGCACGCGGGATCTGAGCAGTTCTTCGGTGGTAGTAAACAACTAGTTAATAGAAAAATTAAGAATAGAAGTGTTTTCGGGATACAAATTGGGTGAAATAGAAGCAGAGATCAGGAAGAATAAGTGTTAACGGCAAAATTTGTAAGCCCCAGAGTCCTCATCGGCTTAAGGTTCAAATCGGCTTAGAGCCAGTATCGGTTTAGAGTTTTTCCCTTATCAGTATCTCCAGCAGTCGGATTCTTATCAGATTCGGTTTGGAAAGATGTTATCCAGAAGAGACCGATTTCGAGGAGGATGCGGCTTGTATCTATTAATTAGGAAGAATTTGTTAGCTTTCTATTTTATCTTTAGGAAAGTGTGTTAGTGTTCAATAAGGACTCGGTTTGTTTCCTTTTATCTTTAGGAAAGTTTGGATTGTAATCTGTTAGGATCTTTGTCAGCTTGCGGGTATAAATATGTAAGCCCGGGGTTCATGTAATCTATCCTCATGACCAATACAACTCAGCGCCTCGCCACCTTTTTACTTTTGGCTACTTTGTTCATCATTCGGCGGAACTCGGCGCATCTGTTAGGATCTAATAGGTTCGATATTCTGATCAAGTTGATGTTTCTATAAATGTAATGTTGCTTTAGGTAGATTTGTTATATCCATCACATTAGACAGATCTATCGGCTCATCGAGTATTAGATTATCATATATAATCTCGTGCTGCATCGGTTAGGTCCGACCTATTAGATTGTTATCGATAATGTAAGTCTTGTTAAGCCGGTAGGTTCATGCTAATGTTTCACCGGAGGGTTAGCCGGTCTTATCATATGTCTCTGTTAATATAGTTCTAGTATCTCAATTTAACTCTATCGACTGTCTCTCGCTTCAGGGTCTCTGCCGATACCGGCTAAACTGTTTACTAGATTAGATTAGTTTAGACATCTACTACCCTGAAAATTACTCAAGGGCTTGATGATCTAGATATTGCGTTTCTTTTCATACTTAGTGCTGCATCAATTCAGTTTGACCAACTAACTCGTTGTTAGAATCGTAGTCTCTAGCATGCCTGATGGCTATCAATAAGGGTTTTGTCGGGGTTTCAGCCGACGAGTTATCTGGACATCGGCATCGGATGGGATCACACAATCGGCTGTCAACAGATCGACTTTTTTGATTATTGACTTATCGGCCGATATGATTTATGTTATGTTGTTTTGCATATGTTGTGAGTTGCAGGATCAAACTGACTGGCACGCCTGCACTTTAGCAATTTTAGGACTTGCACTGGAGCTAAGCAGATATCCTAGGTCAGCGTGTGGATTTGACATCAACACATTTTTGGCACGCCTGGTGGGACCTCACGATTGTTTACACGGCTTGTGGAACCCACAACGTCTGATAAAGAAGTCAAGGCCGAGGAAGTGTAATCTCTCAAGCCGATGAATGAAGATAGGGAACAATCTACCGAGCCGATGGACGATAAGACACTTCGAGAGATGGTTGATAAAACCGTTCATCGTGCTGTGTTCAATCAATTTAGAGTTTTGACAAGTACATTACGTGGTTTGATCGAGGAAATAGTTCCCAGGAATATTGATGAGCAATTTCAACATCATCGGCAATAACAATATTGACTCGGGGGGCAAGCATATCAACATGAAGAGCCACAACATCATTATCGGCCAGAGGAAACTCAACAATGTCAGTCTAAAGAAGATTGGGCCGATATTATTGCAAAGGTAATGGAGGAGTAGTTTGGAATTAAACCCAAACATCAAACTTTTGTGTATCGGCCGCCATATTCTAAATGGTTTGATAGAGTACCACTTCCAAGACGATACAAGGTTCCAGACTTTTCCAAGTTTTCAAGGCAAGATGATGTATCTACAATGGAACATGTCAGTCGTTTTTTGGCTCAATGTGGAGAGGCATCGGCTGAAGAAGCTCTAAAAGTTAGATTTTTTCCATTGTCCTTAACTGGATCGGCCTTCACATGGTTTTCGTTATTACCACCAAATTCTATCAGAGGTTGGGCCGATCTTGAGGAACAGTTTCACATGTACTTCTTTTTTGAGGTTGGTGAGTTGAAGCGTGCAGACTTGATATCAATCAAACAACAAGAAGGGGAATTGGTTAAAGAATATATTCAAAGGTTTCATTACATCCGCAGCCGATGTTATAGTTTGAGCCTGAGTGATGAGCAACTAGCAAATCTTGCATTTTAAGGGTTGTCAACAGCTACCAAAGATAGATTTTTCTTCCATGAGTTTGACAGCCTGTCTCATCTACTACAGAAGGTATCAGCTTACGAGGGCCGATGTCAAGAAGAAGAGAAGAATCTGTTTTGGGACGATCAAGGACAAGGTAATATTGAAGCATGACTTCTCATACTCCAAAACTAGGGGCATGTGTTAACAGCAAAATTTGGTAAGCCCCAGAGTCCTCATCGGCTTAAGGTTCAAATCGGCTTAGAGCCAGTATCGGTTTAGAGTTTTGGTCAGCCGATAGGGATTTTCCCTTATCACTATCTCCAGCAGACAGATTCTTATCAGATTCGGTTTGGGAAGATCTTATCCAGAAGAGACCGAGTTCGAGGATGGTGCGGCTTGTATCTATTAATTAGGAAGAGTTTGTTAGCTTTCTATTTTATCTTTAGGAAAGTGCGTTAGTGTCCAGTAAGGACTCGGTTTGTTTCCTTTTATCTTTAGGAAAGTTTGGATTGTAATCTGTTAGGATCTTTGTCAGCTTGCGGGTATAAATATGTAAGCCCGGGGTTCATGTAATCTATCCTCATGATCAATACAACTCGGCGCCTCGACACCTTTTTACTTTTGGCTACTTTGTTCATCATCCAGCGGAACTAGGCACCCAACACGGGGCTGCATCAGATTCGATCTCCGGCGAAGAGGTAAGTCTAAGATCCTGCCGGCCCAGGTATATCGTATCTATCTTTAGTTTCATTACCGTTCATAGATACATCGGCTTAGTTAGGACTTTCTCGGTTAGGTTCGATATTCTGATCAAGTCGATGTTTCTATAAACGTAATGTCACTTTAGGTAGATTTGTTATATCCATCACATTAGACAGATTTATCGGCTCATCGAGTATTAGATTATCATATATAATCTCGTGCTGCATCGGTTAGGTTCGACCTACTAGATTGTTATCGATAATCTAAGTCTTGTTAAGCTGATACGTTCATGCTAATGTTTCACTGGAGGGTTAGCTGGTCTTATCATATGTCTCTGTTAATCTAGTCCTAGTATCTCAATTTAGCTCTATCGGTTGTCTCTCGCTTCAGGGTCTCTGCCGATACCGGCTAAACTGTTTACTAGATTAGATTAGTTTAGACATCTACTACCCTGAAAATTACTCAAGGGCTTGATTGTCTAGATATTGCGTTTCTTTTCATACTTAGTGTTGCATCAATTCAGTTTGACCAACTAAGTCGTGGTTAGAATCGTAGTCTCTAGCCTGCCTAATGGTTACCAATAAGGGTTTCGGCGGGGTTTCAGCCGATGAGTTATCTGGACATCGGCATCAGTTGGAATTACACGATCGGCTGTCAACTGATCGGCTGTTTTGATTATCGACCTATTGGCCGATATGATTTGTGCTCTGCTGTTTTGCATATCTTGTGAGTGGTAGCATCAAACTGACTGGCACGCCCGCACTTCATCAATTTTAGGACCTGCACTAGAACTACAAGATCTCCCAGGCCAACGTGTGGATTTGACGTCAACAAGAAGTAAGTGGATATCGGGATAGGAGAAATGGAATTTAGGAAGGAGATTCCTGATCTCTGCTTCCTTTTCACCTTTCACTACTGGAGATGTGGTCTTTGATCCATCTGCCAAAATCCATAATGTGGGAGGTGTCACCCGGGGTACCTCACAGAGCGGACTCAAGGGTAACTAAAGTCAGACCGGAAGTCCTTGGACGGGGTCGGCAGCCCGACCTTATCCTGGGGTCGGACGCCTCGACCTCCCCCCAGGTCCAACCTTGGCGTCCTTTTTCTCGACCTCAGCTCATCGGCTCGACATCAGGCCTCCTCGGGAAGGAAGGCTTGCGTTGCAAGGCTCGCAGAAGAGGCAAGGAGGGGACAACTCGGCAGAAGATGACGTCACCCGACAAGGCTGGACAGTAGGTACCTGTGGAGGATGGATCCCAAGGCAAGACCCAGAGGGATCTCTATGTACCTTTTCAGATGTTGTTTGTACTTACTTTTTAGATCTTTAGTCTTAGCTTTCTTGGCCCCCAAGTCCTCTTGTAACTGCCCCCTTGGACTATAAAAGGGATGGCAGGATGGGCCAAGGAAAGGGGGATGATCTCTTAGTCTGTTCTTGGCCAGCTTCTTTCTAAGCCCCAAGAACACTCACCATTGTAATCCCAGTTCATACTCCACCCCATCAAAGAATACCACACACTAGACGTAGGCCTATTATCCTTTGGGAGGACTGAACCAGTATAAATCTCCTTGTCTTTGGCTGATTTGATACTTGAGTCGACCATCAGATCCATCAGTGAGACGCCCCGACCATCCTCATTTACCTCCTCGGGTAGCCCCCTTGGAGGATTGCCGACCATCCCGTTGACAGTTGGCGCGCCAGGTAGGGGCACTTCTTCACAGTTTCGAGCGATCTGATGGCTGTTCTCTTCCACACCAACTTCACGGTACCCGCGGGGATGAAGTTCGTCTTCGGGAGCCTGGTCTTCCATGCTGACGACTTCTGCCGCCTCATGTTCTCCCAGGAGGCTTCCGGCGCGCTGGAGCGCGCGATCGTTCAACGACAAGTGATGGGGAGGCCGAGGTGTGTGACCTCGCGCCCAGTGGCCCCCACTCCCATGGTCCGCTCGACCACGAAGGTTTGGCGGCCCACACCCCTGACTGCCTACTCGGCAGTCTCGGTGACGGACTCCGCGTGGGTCCGGGTCATGCGTCCTGAGGGGCATCGCTCCGTGCGCCTGGCTTCCCTGCCACCGGAGATGTCTTCCTATGCTTCGTTCATCACTGGACGTGCTCCCACACCTGCTGGGGAGCGAGCTCGAGAATACCGCCCACCACGTTCCTTCTCCCACTACGGCTCCGACCAAATGGTTGCACGGGCCGGTCTTCATTCTTGGCAACCACTAGCCAGCGAACTTCGTCATGGTGGCGGATGTGGTTTCTGAGGATGAGGTCATGGGCTCTCAAGAGTCTGATGCCCATCGCAACGCCCGCCGCCACCGCAACGCTGAGTGGGTTGCGTGGCGCAAGCAGGCCCGACGCCCCCGCGTCCAACCCCGAAGCCTGGAGCCCTAATTCACCATGGAGTTCGAGGGGCACCAGGTCTTTCGAACGCCTACGGCTAACCTGGTGGCCATTGAGTGTACACTCTTCGCCCTCCCCGACTCTCGGGAGGTGTGGAAGGCGATGGCCATGAACCAGGCGACTGCCGCTCAGCTCAATGTCCTGGGCCCGTTCGAGCGCCCCACAGGAAGTGCTCATCAAATGAGGTCTCGGCAGGAGCAGAGTGCAGGCCACTCTGCTTGTCATGCGACATCCAGCACCGGGCTACGGGGGCTGGAGTTGTGCCCGCTGGCTTGGGCGGTCGCCGGAGGAGTGCCTGAAGTTCGAAGCACCAGGGCAGCTCATACACTGGTAACATGCGCGAGATCATAGTGCAGAAGGTCGATGCTCGCAACACCATCGAGCGCCGGGTCGTAGACCGGAGGCGCCGGGAGGTGCAGCATCGAGAGGACTATGAACGGGGAGCACGACCCTCCTGATGGCGTCGTTGGAACCGAGGTCGAGCCCCGACACAATGGCTTCTTGGCCTTTACCACTGGACTCCGGCAGGCAACGTGGCCCAATGGGTTTCGCCCAACTGGAATCGATCCCTACGACGGCAAGACCGACCCCACTCCGTGGCTTCAGCTGTATTGCACGGCTGTCCGGGCGGCAAACAGCGACGCTCACGTGATGGTGAACTACCTCCCCATCATGTTGGCGCCAACCTCTATTAATTGGCTCGCAGGGCTTCCTGAGGGCTCCATCGACTCTTGGGACGAACTATGTTGTGCCTTCGTTTCCAACTACCATGGCACTTGGCAGCATTCGGCCTCCCTCTACGACCTCCGGCAGGTTCGGCAGGGGGCCGACAAATCCATCCGGGACTACATCTGACATTTCTCAGAGAGCGGCAACACTGTTGCGAGCATCACCGATGACGACGTCATGCACATCTTCTCCGAGGGCCTTTGAAAACCCTCTGAGCTATTCCGCTACCTCGTTAGGAACTGGCCAACTTCCCCGGCAGACATGATTTCCACCGCCGAGCGCTTCGCCGATGCGAAGGACACCGAACGGGAAGAGATGCTCGTTTCAGAGCACCGTGCCTCGAGGGAGTCCCGTGGAACGGAGCGGGCTGAGCCCGACCGACGCTCACCGAGAAGGCCAGATGGCCGACCGCTTGGGCGGACTTGGCGAGACAAGGCGAAGGGAAAGTAGAACCCTGAGGTCGCAGCCATTGACAGGCCTAGATCGGGGGGAGAGGCCTCGGGAGAGAGTCACTTCAGGAGGCATTGGACAAGCCATGTTTCCTGCACCCCGAAGGCAATCACACCATCCGCCAGTGCTACTCCTCTAGGATCAGATGGTCCGAGAGGCGCAGAACCCCCGACCCCTGAGGGGGTGAAAGGGGAGAGGTGGAGATGCTAAATGCTAGAAGGAAGAACATAGGAGGTAAGACGGCTTCCCGGAGCCGACCCGCACAGTCAACATGATCCTTGGCGAAGAGGCGACTTTGGAGAGCCCCCGTCAACAGTAACTCCTTTCTCGTTGAGTGAACACCATTTCTACCGAGCCGTCTGTGCACCTTCGGTGGTCGAAGATCCCGATCTCCTTCTCCCGAGCTGACCAATGGACCGATGTCCCAAAGCCCGGCTAGTTCCCGCTGGTGGTGGACCCAATGGTGCTCAAGGTGTGCCTGAAGCGCGTGCTCATCGATGGGGGGAGCGACATCAACGTCCTCTTCCGAGGGACAATGCGTGAGCTTGGGCTCTCCCTTTCTGCCCTGGAGCCCACAGACTCGCCCTTCTATGGCATCGTCCCAGGCAAGGCGAGCCTTCCTCTTGGCATGATCTCCCTCCCTGTGACATTTGGAACGCGGGAGAACTACCGCACCGAGTTCATCAGGTTCTACGTGGCGGACTTTGAGATGGCTTACCACGCGGTGCTCGGGCGCCCGACCCTCGCCAAATTCATTTCGATCCCACACTACACATACCTGGTCCTCAAGGTTATGGGACACGCAGGTGAGTTCTCCGTCCAGGGTGATGTCGCCATTTCCGACGCCTACGAAACAGAAAGCCTTGCCCTGAGTGAGGCCATCGACCCCTCGGCCTGCATCGGAGGGTTCACCCCCTGCATGCCGACCCCAAAGGGAAGGAGCCGGAGGTCGAGGAAGCCCCGAGTTCAGCGCCGTGCACATAAGGATCTGTCGCCGGCCCCGCCAAGTACAAGGTCATCTCCCTCTCTGACACCGACCCCTCAAAGATGACGCTGATAGGCATATACCTCGGGGACAAATAGGATAGTGCGCTCATCAACTTCCGTTTGCGAACATTGACATGTTTGCTTGGAAACTGATAGATATGCATGGAGTACTCAGGGAGTTGATCGAGCATGAGCTCCATGTTCTCCCCGACGCCAAGCCGGTCAGGCAGAGGCTGCGACGATTCACTCTAAGAACGCAAGGACAAGATCAGGAAGGAGTTGACTAGGCTTTTAGATGCGGGATTCATCAAAGAAGTGTATCATCCGGAGTGGCTAGCCAATCCGGTTCTTGTAAGAAAGAAAAATGGGAAATGGAGGATGTGTGTTAATTATACCGATCTGAACAAACACTGCCCTAAGGACCCATTCACTCTCCCCCACATCGACCAAGTCATCGACTCCACGGCAGGTTGTTCGCTCCTGTGTTTTTCGGATTGCTACTCAGGCTATCATCAGATTGGCCTCAAAGCATCTGACTAGGAGAAGACGTCTTTTATCATGCCATTTGGGGCTTTTTGTTACACCACGATGGCCTTTGGCCTTAAGAGCGCCGGCTCGACTTACCAGCGAGTTGTTCAACGTTGTTTGGCAAGCCAGATCAGCCGTAACGTGGAGGCCTACATTGACGACGTGGTAATTAAGAGGCAAAACCCCGATGACCTATTGTCCGACATTGCTCCTTCGCAAATCTTTGCATGTTCCGGTGGAAGCTCAATCCCGAGAAATGCGTGATGAGGACATCACCGCCGCCGATACGTCCACCCCTCCACTTGGTCCCCTTACTCGTGCTCGTGCTCGACAACTTAACCATCAGATAAGCTCCTTCTTAAGCACTTGTCCATCTTGTTTAGACAACGGAGACACTTGCACTGTTGTTTTGCTCAGGAATGAAGAACAGGAGCCAAAGGGGAAAGGATTAAAGGGGAAAGGATTCACAAGCTCCAGGTTCGGGCAGCAGAACAACACCAACTTCTGACGGGTGCTGCGACTTCATACGGACTCCGATTGGGGTGATCTTGGACTTCCTGGAAAGCCTATCAAGTCTATTTTCAAATGGATTTGGAATCACCTTCAAATTCGCCCTGAGTCAACGGGAATCGTCAAAATGGTCGTGACTGGTACTGTGTTACCAGAACTTGGGCTGATGGGCCTTGTATCAAGTTGGGCCCATTAGGGGCGCGTCCTAGGGTTTGGGGGAGACATCCTGGTCGTCTCCAACCTCACAAATACCCCAGCAGCCGCCACTCTAGGGTTGGGTTTTGTTGAGTTGCATTCTTAGCCATTGTTGCTAGCTGCTTGCTGGAATAGCGCATGCTGGATAAGCTGCCCTACTTCCTGCCTTCAACCCCACATATTGTATCTTGGATTCGAATCCCTCATTCCTATTTGGTAATTTCAATACCTGTTATCTTGTTCTTGCAAGTTTCTTCGATTTGCTTGCAGGATTGAGAGCCCTAGTGGCTGGTGTCGTGCTCCACAAGGTGCGGCATCCTTGGAGGTGGTGTACCGGTTGCTAAGGCGCAACACTTGAGAGAGCTGTAGTCGGACCGCCAACGTCATCCCCTTCCCCCAAATCGAGTTACCCCTGCCTCTCATCGAAAGATCGGGCACCAACCTAGCGGGTTCACATCATTTGGTATCGAGCTCAAGGTTTATCGGTGAGAGATTTCGTTTCAGCCCTTTGAGCCTTTGCTAGTACTACTTGGTTAGGGCTTGCTGAGTTTTTGGTTGCTTTGGTTGTGTCAAGTTGCTGGTTCCTTTGGTCTAATCCACTAGAGTTTCGAGTTCTTGTCACCCCTTAGCACCAAGTTACCAATCTGTTGCGTTTAGAACTCAGATCTGAATGTTAAGTTCTAGTTGATTCGGAATCAGATCTGTATCTGGTTTCTTGAGTTACATATCTTCCACATACGAGCTCGGATCTTGGTGTTTAGATACAGGCTGGAAAGGCTACGAGTAGCTTTACAAGATTGCTTTTGGCCATAAGTTCTAATTCGGCCTCATTCCTGCTGTAACTCGCCCGTCAAGTTTAGTGCTGTATTTGTTACTTGTGCTGTCCAACTCTGCACTAGTTGTCTTGTGTGCTTTGAGGACCTCCCTCTGCATATTTGCTAGTCTGAAAGGGGAGAAACAAAGAGGAAAAAGGCAGAAAGGTGCAAAGAAAGAATGAAAGAAAAAGCCGCACCAAAAGAAAAAGAAACCACAACAACATTGAGCTGAATTCAGACCAAGAAAGGTTGTGTTGTTTGCAGCAGTTCAGTGTCATAGGTACTTGATAGCTTGTGTCAATTGGTCATATTAGGTGCTGTCATTTGTGGCTAGGCTCGCATCTCTAGCTTGGTTTAGCCTAGGACCAGCACTTACCATCATTTGAACAATTATTCAGCTTGCTTGAGACTAATGTGGTGCTAGTATTTTCCTTGTGCAATTTTTCATCCTTCCTACAGCTCCACACACACAACTACAGCTTCTCCAAGTGCTTGTATTGCTGCTGCACCGATACATTGCTTCCTAGGTGCCTCCCTTGCTGGTTGCCTTCACATCCCGATTGGCAAGGTAAGAACTTGTAAGAGCTTGCTTAATAGGTTGAGAGTGAGCGACTCCACTTGAACACAAACCCAATAGGTGTAGGGCCTGTTTTCCTTTCACTTGCTTGTTTGCTCTTGTCTTTCTTACTATGGCAGGAACCGAGGAAGAAGACGATCGTCGACATTCTCCCCGCACCGGTGCTCTTATTCATGATGTACTGCGTCGAGTGAGGCTGCACACGAAGGCCTTGATGCAGATTTGCAGACCACAAATGAGAAGCTTGGGCAATTGGAGGATGCACGATTACTACCAACAATCGGCTTGGTACCTTGGAGGCATCCATTCAACGAGTGGACACCAGCCTTGCTGCTCTCTTGAGGCGATTCGATGACTTTGCGGCTCGAGGCAATCACAACCGTCACCCGGATCACCACCATGATCAGCACCATCTTGAAGATGAAGGGATGAGAACAACTACCCCGCGACACCGAAGATGAAGAAAGACGCCATCGACGCCTGAACAGCACCGTCGTGGTGTGGGCGGAGGACACCGCCGCCGTGAAGTGCACCATAACAACAACAACAACGAAGCTTTCCACAAGATTAAATTCAAGGTACCACCCTTTGATGGCAAATATGACCCCGATGCTTACCTTACTTGGGAAATTGCTGTTGATCAAAAATTTACATGTCATGAATTTCCCGAAAACACTCGTGTTAGGGTGCTACTAGTGAATTTACGATTTTGCTTCGTTTGGTGGATTGAACATTGCAAGAAAAATCCGATAACATACCACCTACTTGGGATGCTTTGAAAAGGGTCATGCGGGCTAGATTTGTTCCTTCTTACTATGCCCGAGACATGTTGAATAGGTTGCAGCAATTGAGACAAGGAACTAAAAGTGTAGAAGAGTACTTTCAGAATTGCAAATGGGCATGCTGCGTTGTAATCTAGAGGAGGATGAGGAACCTGCTATGGCTAGATTTTTGGGTGGATTAAATAGGGAGATTCAGGACATTCTTGCCTATAAGGATTATAACAATGTCACCCGTTTATTTCACCTTGCTTGCAAAGCTGAAAGAGAAGTGCGGGACGACGTGCCGCACCAAGACTAACATTTCGCAGAAAGACTAGCTCGTGGCAGCCACGCACAACTTCTACTTCGCCACACGTGCTGCTGCACCATCCTCTTCATTGAGTAGGGCAACACCTCCTCCATCCAGGACAAGTCCCGTGCTGCTCCATCAAATTCAGCAGCAAAGACCGTCCAAAAACCCGTAGAGAGCTCTTCATCCGTTGCCTCCACGGGTAGAACAAGAGACATTCAGCCACCGCTGCAAGGGCTATGGACATATGATGCGTGATTGTCCAAGCAAGCGCGTGATGATTGTTAGAGATGATGGTGAGTACTCCTCTGCTAGTGATTTTGATGAAGATACACTTGCTTTGCTTGCGGCTGACCATGTAGGTGAAGAAGAGGAGGAGCACATTGGTGCGGACGATGCAGACACTATGAGAGCCTTGTTGTGCAGCGTGTGCTTAGTGCACAAATGGAACAAGCGGAGCAAAATCAGCGGCACACCTTGTTTCAAACAAAGTGTGTGGTTAAAGAGAGATCTTGCCGCATGATCATTGATGGAGGGAGCTGCAACAACTTAGCTAGCAGCGAGATGGTGGAGAAATTGGCACTCCCTACACACCACATCCTCATCCATACTACATTCGGTGGCTCAACAACGGTGGTAAGGCGAAGGTAACTAAACTTGTGAGAATCAACTTTGCCATTGGATCCTACAAAGATGTTATTGAATGTGATGTTGTGCCTATGCAAGCATGTAGTATCCTGCTAGGTAGACCATGACAATTTGATAGAGACTCCATGCATCATGGTAGATCAAATCGTACTCCTTTTCATACCATGAGAAGAAGATTGTGTTACATCCTATGTTCCCTGAAATGATTTTAAAGGATGAACTTGCTAGAGCTAACAAATTGAAAAAATTGGAGCATGCTAAGAGTGAAAATCAGATTGTAGTAAATGATCTTGAGAAGCATAAACACAAGAATAGCAAATCTGCTCATGATAACAAGAAGGAAATTAAGTTAAAGGGAGCTTGCTTGATTGCTACAAAATCTGAAATAAATGAGCTGATTGCTTCTACCTCCCTTGCTTATGCTTTGGTCTGTAAAGAAGCATTGATTTCACTCCATGAATTGCAGCCTACTTTGCCTCCCGCCATTGCTAACCTTTTGCGGGAGTATTCGATGTGTTTCCAAGTGAGATTCCACCGGATGCCACCTATTCGAGGGATTGAGCATCAAATTGATCTCATTCCTGGAGCTTCATTGCCCAACCGTGCGCCATACAGGACCAATCCGGAGGAGACAAAGGAGATTCAACGCCAAGTGCGGGAGCTACTCGACAAAGGTTATGTGCGTGAGTCTCTTAGTCCTTGTGCTTGTTCCGTATTACTTGTGCCAAAGAAAGATGGAACATGGCGCATGTGTGTGGATTGTAGGGCTATCAATAATATCACCATTCGTTACCGTCATCCTATTCCACGCCTAGATGATATGCTTGATGAGTTGAGTGGTGCTGTTGTGTTTTCTAAGGTTGATTTACGTAGTGGGTACCACCAGATTCGTATGAAATTGGGAGATGAATGGAAAACTGCTTTTAAAACAAAGTTTGGGTTGTATGAGTGGCTGGTCATGCCTTTTGGTCTCACTAATGCACCTAGCACATTCATGAGATTGATGAATGAAGTTCGCGCGCTTTTATTGGCAGATTTGTAGTTGTATACTTTGATGACATCCCGATTTATAGCAAATCACATGAGGAACATCTTGAACACTTGCGTGCTGTTTTTGATGCATTGCGTGATGCACGTTTATTTGGTAACCTTGAGAAGTGCACATTTTGCACAGATCGGGTGTCTTTTCTTGGCTATGTTGTGACACCACAGGGAATTGAAGTTGATCAAGCCAAGGTTGAAGCGATACATAGCTGGCCGGTACCTACAACTATTACCCAAGTGCGAAGTTTTCGGGACTTGCTGGTTTCTATCGTCGCTTCGTGAAGGACTTTAGCGCCCTTGCTGCCCGCCGCATGAGCTTACCAAGAAGGGAGTGATCTTCAAATGGACAGATGCACATCGGACGCCTTCGACATGCTTAAAGATAAGTTAACACATGCACCTTTGCTCCAGCTTCCCGATTTCAATAAAACCTTTGAGCTTGAATGTGATGCTAGTGGAATTGGTTTGGGAGGTGTCCTTTTACAAGATGGCAAACCTGTAGCATATTTCAGTGAGAAATTGAGTGGGCCTAGTTTGAACTATTCTACTTATGACAAGGAATTGTTTGCTTTAGTTCGAACTCTACAAACATGGCAGCATTATTTGTGGCCCAAGGAGTTTGTCATACATTCGATCATGAATCTTTGAAACACATTCGTAGCCAAGCCAAACTGAATCGTAGACATGCTAAATGGGTAGAATTCATTGAGACCTTCCCTTATGTCATCAAACACAAAAAGGGAAAGGAAAATGTGATTGCTGATGCTTTGTCTAGACGTTATGCCATGTTTGTCACTTTGATTTCAAAATCTTTGGCTTGGAAACAATAAAAGAACAATATGCACATGATGCTGACTTCAAAGATGTATTGCTGAATTGTAAAGGAGGAAGGACTTGGAACAAATTCATCCTCAATGATGGGTTTGTGTTTAGAGCTAACAAGCTATGCATTCCAGCTAGCTCCGTGCGTTTGTTATTGTTGCAGGAAGCACATGGAGGAGGGCTGATGGGACACTTTGGTGTGAAGAAAACAGAGGACATGCCATTTCTTTTGGCCCGGATGAGGAGAGACGTGGAGAGATTCATAGCCCGCTGCACGACATGCCAAAAAGCTAAGTCACGTCTTAACCCTCATGGTTTGTACATGCCTCTACCTGTCCCTAGTGTACCTTGGGAGGATATCTCTATGGACTTTGTTTTAGGACTGCCTAGAACCAAGAAGGGGAGGGACAGCGTGTTTGTGGTGGTAGATAGATTTTCTAAAATGGCACATTTCATACCGTGTCACAAAAGACGCTACCAACATTGCTGATTTATTCTTTCGTGAGATTGTTCGTTTGCATGGTGTGCCAAATACAATTGTTTCGATCGTGATGCAAAATTCCTTAGTCATTTTTGGCGAACCTTGTGGGCTAAGTTGGGAACCAAGCTGTTATTCTCCACTACTTGCCACCCTCAAACGGTGGTCAAACCGAGGTTGTAAATAGAACTTTATCAACCATGCTTAGGGCTGTCCTAAAAAAGAACATTAAAATGTGGGAAGAATGTTTGCCTCATATTGAATTTGCGTATAATCGTTCGCTGCATTCTACTACAAAAATGTGTCCTTTTGAGATTGTCTATGGCTTCATACCACGAGCTCCTATTGATTTGATGCCCTTGCCAACTTCCGAAAAACTAAACTTTGATGCTAAGCAACGTGCTGAATTGATGCTTAAGCTGCATGAAACAACTAAAGAGAACATAGAGCGCATAGAATGCTAAGTATAAGTATGCTAGTGATAAAGGTAGGAAGCATATGCTCTTTGAACCGGGTGATCTGGTTTGGTTACATTTGAGGAAGGAAAGGTTTCCGAACGAGAAAATCCAAACTAATGTCTAGAGCTGATGGCCCTTTTAAAGTGCTGCAACGTGTTAATGAAAATGCATATAAGCTTGATCTTCCTGCAGATTTTGGGGTCAACCCCACATTTAACATTGCAGATTTGAAACCATACTTGGGAGAAGAAGATGAGCTTGAGTCGAGGACGACTCAAATGCAAGAAGGGGAGGATGATGAGGACATCACCGCCACCGATACGTCCACCCCTCCACTTGGTCCCCTTACTCGTGCTCGTGCTCGACAACTTAACCATCGATAAGCTCCTTCTTAAGCACTTGTCCATCTTGTTTAGACAACGGAGACACTTGCACCGTTGTTTTGCTCAGGAATGAAGAACAGGAGCCAAAGGGGAAAGGATTAAATGGGAAAGGATTCACAAGCTCCAGGTTCGGGCAGCAGAACAACACCAACTTCTGACGGGTGCTGCGACTTCATACGGACTCCGATTGGGGTGATCTTGGACTTCCTGGAAAGCCTATCAAGTCTATTTTCAAATGGATTTGGAATCACCTTCAAATTCGCCCTGAGTCAACGGGAATCGTCAAAATGGTCGTGACTGGTACTGTGTTACCAGAACTTGGGCTGATGGGCCTTGTATCAAGTTGGGCCCATTAGGGGCGCGTCCTAGGGTTTGGGGGAGACATCCTGGTCGTCTCCAACCTCACAAATACCCCAGCAGCCGCCACTCTAGGGTTGGGTTTTGTTGAGTTGCATTCTTAGCCATTGTTGCTAGCCGCTTGTGGAATAGCGCATCTTGGATAAGCTGCCCTACTTCCGCCTTCGGAACCCCACATATTGTATCTTGGATTCGAATCCCTCATTCCTATTTGGTAATTTCAATACCTGTTATCTTGTTCTTGCAAGTTTCTTCGATTTGCTTGCAGGATTGAGAGCCCTAGTGGCTGGTGTCGTGCTCCACAAGGTGCGGCATTCTTGGAGGTGGTGTACCGGTTGCTAAGGCGCAGCACTTGAGAGAGCTGTAGTCGGACCGCCAACGTCATCCCCTTCCCCCAAATCGAGTTACCCCTGCCTCTCATCGAAAGATCGGGCACCAACCCTAGCGGGTTCACATCAATGCGTCTTTGGCATATCATCCGGGAAGCTCCTCGGCTTCATCGTCTCTAGCCGAGGGATTGAGGCAAACCCCAAGAAGGTCTCGGCGATCCTGAATATGGGTAAGTCGTCTTGTGTCAAAGATGTCCAGAAGCTCACAGGATGTATGACATCTCTCGAGAGGTTTATCTCCCGACTCGGCGAGCACGAAGCGCCTTTCTTCAAGCTGGTCAGGAAGGACAAGGACTTCCAATGGTCGAGCGAGGCCAGCGAGGCCTTCATCGACCTCAAGCGCCTCTTGGCTACATCGCCGGTACTCGCCACGCTGAACCCCGGGGAGCTACTACTTCTGTATGTTGGTGCAACCTCATCGGTCGTAAGCACGGTGCTGGTTGTCGAGCGCCCGGAAGAAGGCTACGCCTACCCTGTTCAGAGGCCAGTCTATTGTGTTTCCGAGGTCCTCGGACCATCCAAGGCATAGTATCCTTAGGTGCAGAAGCTATTGTATGCCGTCCTTATCACCACCTAAAAGTTAAGACATTATTTCACGCCTTAGAACAGCGGGAAAACATGGCCAAAGCTCGGCGACGATGTCCAAAACGAAGGCGTACGGTGCGGGAGCAAACGAGTGCGAGTGTGGCTTGGTTGAAGGTGTGGGGAGGACGGCGAGGGTGCGGGGATGCTTTTAAAGGGAAAGGGGGAGGTCGGTGGTGACCGGATAAGGGCGCAATTGCTCGCCGGCGCAATTTTTGGGGGAATAATGGCCGGCGGTTAAATCCGCCATTAAGGGGCGCGAAGGAGGCGCTGTGGCGGCGTGACGACCGGCGGGTGCAGAGGGGAGTAAAGGCGACGTGGTTTGGGGGCACGGGGTGGCCGGTGGCGCAAGATCCGCGCGGTGGCCGGAAATGGCGCCGGGGCGGCCGGGGTTGGGGACGACGGCCTGACAGGGGGGCCCCACCTGTCGGCGTCCCGGGGCGAATGGGAGGCGGGGTGGACTTTTTCCCACGGGCGCAAGAGGCTGGCGGGTCGTGGCCTTTTGGCCAGCCCGCGAAGGAGGGAGGAGAGAGGTGCGCGAGCGGGAAATGGCTGGGCCGCGCGCGGGGAGGGGTTTGGGCCAGCGGCCCACGGCCAAAAATGGGCGGGAAAGGACGGAGGAGAGAGAAACTGATTTTCCCGGGATTTATTTATTCCGATTTTGGTTTTAATTGGTTAAAAATTATTTATTATGCTCTAAAAAATCCACTAAAAATCCTGTTAATGTATTTTGACATGTAGAATTTAAGAAAAATCCTACCATGCCATTTCAATTTAACATTTGGCTTTTAAAATTCTTTATTCTCTCCAGTTAATTCCAACGATTTTCTTTTAGACTTTTAAGAGGGAAAAATACCTTAGGGTGTTACAACATCTACTGTGCCAAGGTCGAAAACTCGAGGTCGGTTGGTGGCCTCGAGTTGTTAGTGATATGCCCTAGAGGCAACATGGAGATGTTGGATATCACGTCAATGTTTATGTATAAATGAATAAAGTGTTATTAGTTCCATGAAATAGACATCTTGTATTGATCAATAAGTACGTGACTTATTTATGAGACTCTTTATGTATGAATCTATTTCTAAACGATCCCGATCATATGTCATATTGTTGGAACAAATATGATTCTAAGATCGGCATGTTTATTGATTGATGATCATGTCTCATAGATCATGGGTATGGAGATACCAAATCAATAAACATGGACATATGTGTTAGAGAACACATTGTTGGATAGACCCACCATGAGACACTACAGAATCAATGTGCCATTAGTTGGTCTCGGTAGTGTTGGTACAAAGTCCTTAGACCCGAGATCACCATGGATTCCAACATGTGTAGTAGCCTACTTTGGGACTACCAAACGCTATTCCGTAACGGGTAGTTATAAAGGTAGTTTTCGGGTTTGCTATGAAACATGGAGTGGGATGTGAGTGATCAAGATGGAATTTGCCCCTCCTTTGGAGAGATATCTCTCGGGCCCCTCGAGGTAATGGATTATGGAAATGCATGGCCATGCTAAGTTGATTGAGGAGTCAATCAACGACGGATAATCCAATACGGTTCGAGTGAATGGTTAAGCTATTGAAGGGATGGCACACATCTTGCCTATGGCTTAGCCGGTATCGTGAGGCAAAGGGATTTGTGTACACATTACAGGTTCGAGCCGATATTATTCTTGTATACTATGGTGTCAATATGTGCTGCTAGGCGCCGCTGTTGACGGGTCGGCTGAGTTGGACTCGAGCCGACGATCGGCTAAGTTAGACTATAGCCGAAACCGAGTATACCTGAACCTACTGGGTCGCACGCTTAAGGGGATAGAATAGATATTCAAGTTGGACTCGGATACGGCTCGATCGGATAGGGATCCGATCGGATAGAGTCCTATGGGCTTACGACGTATGGGCGGCCAACTCTATGAGATACGGATGAGATCTGATTCAAAATAGAGTCCTAATCGGCCACTAGTCCCAGTCGGCCAACTCTATATAAAGGAGGGAGGGGTGGAGAGCTGAAGAGACATCAATTGCATCGCGTGCAACGAAGTCGCCGAGATCAATCTCCACGGAAACCCTCCCCACTTTCGAGCCAAACCCTAGCCTTGCATCGCGTGCTAGCACACGGGTGTACGGCGTTCGTCCCCGGACGTGTGGATACCGGTAGAGGCGCTGCTACGTTGCGCGCTGTTGATCGGCTGGATCGGCCGCAATCGGAGCGATCGGCGTGGTGGAATCGGCGCGGCCGGGCGCATCGGAGCGAGGCGTGAGAACGCGGCCGGACGACTCGAATCGGCGATTGGCGAATCGGCTGTCTCCGGAATCGGCTACACTGTTCCGGATCGGATTGCCCGATTGGTTATTCCGCCGCACTCTACTCCAATCGGTAACGATCTATCGGCCCCTTACTTGCAAGTGTTCCTGGTTTGCGCGGTAAAAGTTTTTGTTTTCGGCTAGCGTAGCCTCCGCGTAACCCTTCGGTGGTATCGAGCTAATCTTGCTTAGTTCGGGTTTTAGATTGGATCTGGAACAAGTTTTGCGCACGGGTTGATTAGATCAATCGGTTTTACGGGATCTGTTGAGGAGAGTAGATGGTAATTGTGTTCCTTGATAGTGTATCGGAACGACGTAATGTGATTACGTCGAAGCAATTTCCAAATAACTCGGTTTGAGTTGGGTTCGAGATAGCGTTCCTTGATAGTGTATCGGAACGGTATAATGTGATTATACCGAAGCTATCTCGTAGTCCGACTTTGTTGCTATCTCGTAGTCCAAGGCGTAGTATCGGGACCGCCGTGTGCGTACCCCCTTATAGGTCGTCTCGTTGCCGTATCTCGCGATAGGTAGAAAACGTTTCTACGCCTAACTTGTTTTTGCGAGAGAATGCTTTGAGATGGTATGGCCCTATTGTATGTATGAGATGCATGTGATGCATGTAATATTCTTTCATATGTGCAATCCTGTAATATTCTTTCATACGTGCAATGCTTGTAATATTCTTTCACGACTGCGAGTCGATGTAATCTTCAATTAGAGCTTCTATAGTAGTAGCTTAGTTTGAAGATATCAAGCATTCGACACTTGGAAGATGGTGCCGAAGATGGAGATCCTCAGCGCCGACATGGAGATGGAGATCACCATGTGAAGGGGGCCATACTATTTCATTATATGCTATTCTTCTTGCTTTCATATGTGATATGTTTGATAGGATAGCATCCCTCTCAAAATTAAGTAGTAATGATGCCCTTCCAAATGTTGCACCGTCACCGTTATGCTCGTCAATGGTGGGTCTGCCAAAGCAGTGCCATTCTCTATCATAACACGAGGGGTATATGTCGACATATACATGCAGAGCATTTGGTTTACTTAACAAGGCTATCAAAACAGTTTTGGGCCTTGGGGCATAGGTTGGCGCCGGGCATGGAGATTCCACACCAACAACAAGAGTCACATAGAGATGTGATTAGCAATGTGTTGCTTACCGATGTTACTAATTTTCTAGCAGTGATGCCAAAGCTCACTAGAAAATTAATTAACATGTGGATCTTGACCCAATACGTAACCTAGAGGGAAGGTGGAAAATACGTAATGGGAGTCTAATGTTAAATTGTTTAACAATAGACATAGCATAAACATTGTGCTAAACTTTGCTTTTCTCATTGTAGAATAAATGGCGGCTAATACTACACCCAGTACCTTTAATTTGCGATCTATTCTCGAAAAGGAAAAATTAAATGGAACAAACTTTATGGATTGGTATCGCAACTTGAGAATTGTTCTCAAGCAAGAGCGTAAGGAGTACGTTCTTGAAGTACCCTATCCGGAGGATTTGCCAACTAATGCCACTTTGCAACGCACGGAGGGCTTATGAGAAGCACACTAATGATGCCCTAGATATAAGCTGTCTCATGCTTGCTACAATGTCCCCGAGCTTCGAAGCAATATGAGAGCAATGATGCTCACACTATTATTCGGGATGCGTGGCATGTTTGAGAACCAAGCTCGGGCCGAGAGGTTCAACACCTCAAAGTCCTTGTTTGCGTGCGGCTTGTTGAGGGAATCCCGTCGCGCATGTGATAAAGATGATTGGCTACATTGAGAGTCCGGAAAACTGGTTTTCCCCTTAGCCAAGAGTTGGCTACGATGTGATTCTCCGTCGCTCCCTCCGAGCTTCGAGCCATTCATATTAAATTATCACATGAACAATATGGATAGGACCTTGGCTGAATTGCATGGGATGCTAAAGACATGAGGAGAGTATCCGAGAAAATGGTCATCATGTGATGATGATGCGAAGGCTAAGCGCAAACCACTGTCAAGAAACTTTGCACCAAGAGGAAGTTAACTCCCGATGAGATCGCGAGTGCCTCTAATGCAAAGAAGGGCAAGAAGGGGTCGGCGGCATCGATGCCGTTTGCTTCTACCGCAAGGAGACATGCCACTGGAAAAGGAACGCAAGAAGTACATGGAGGATCTCAAGAAGAAGCAAAGTACGACTTCTGCTTCAGGTATTAATGTTATAGACATTAATCTTGCTACTTCACCTACGACTCTTGGGTATTTGATACCGGATCGTAGCTCATATTTGCAAATCGTTGCAGGGAATGAGAAGAAGTAGAGGATTGAGAAGGGCGAGGTGAACTGCGCGTCGGCAATGGAGCAAGCGTTGCTACGTTCTTGTCGGCACGATACCACTTCATCTACATTCAGGATTAGTTTTGGAATTAAATAATTGTTATTGTGTTCCAACACTATGTCAAAACGTTATTTCCGCTTCATGTTTGCAAGCGGAAGGATATGATTTTAGATCAATGAACAATGGTTGTTCAATATATCTCGAGATATGTTCTATTTTCATGCTCCATTGGTGAATGGATTATACGTTTTGAATCTTGAAGCGTCTCCCATCTATAACATTAATACGAAAGGCAACTCTCTAATGATATAAACCCCACGTTTATCCGGCATTGTCGCTTAGGCCATATAAATAAGAAACGCAGGAGAAGCTCCATAAGGATGGATTGCTTCACTCTTTTGATTTTGAATCATTTGAGACATGTGAGTCTTGTTTACTTGGTAAGATGACAAAGGCACCTTTCACGGGACAAAGTGAGAGAGCAAGTGACTTATTGGCACTCGTACATACCGATGTATGTGGACCAATGAGCTCAACGGCCGAGGTGGTTATCAATACTTCATTACCTTTACCGATGACTTTAGTAGATATGGTTATATCTACTTAATGAGGCATAAGTCCGAATCCTTTGAAAAGTTCAAAGAATTCCGAATGAAGTACAGAATCATTTAGGGAAAACAATCAAGTTTCTACGATCGATCGTGGAGGGGAATACTTGAGCCAAGAGTTTGGTAATCATCCGAAAGATTGTGGAATTGTTCCACGCTTGACTCCGCCAGAACTCCGCAATGGAACGGAGTGTCCGAACGGAGAAATCGCACCTTGTTGGACATGGTGCGGTCGATGATGAGCCAAAGTGATCTACCGTTATCCTTCGGGGATATGCTCTTGAAACAACAGCGCTCACACTAAATAGAGTTCCATCTAAGTCGCTTGAAAAGACACCATATGAGATATGGACAGGGCAACCCCCTAGTTTGTCTTTTCTCAAAATTTGGGGATGCGAAGCTTATGTAAAACGTTTACTGATCGACAAAGCTCACACCCAAATCGACAAGTGCTTCTTTGTGGGATATCCTAAGGAAACTAAGGGATATTACTTTTATAATCGGAAACAAGGCAAAGTGTTTGTCGCCCGACACGGTGTCTTCTTGGAGAAAGAGTTTTTTCAAGAAGGGTTAGTGGGAGCAGGGTGCATCTTGAAGAAGTTCAAGAAACACCGAGAAAATGTTTCAGCGACCACGTAACCACAACAGAGGAGCAAAGTGTTGCGCCACCGCTTGTAGATACACCAGCCCACGGAGGTCCGAAGATCACGTCGTGCACCCGACAGTACACCGGTGCGGAACAATGTGATATATTGTTGTTGGACAACGATGAACCTAAGACCTATGAGGAAGCGATGGTGGGACATGATTCCAACAAGTGGCTTGGAGCCATGAAATCCGAAATAGAATCCATGTACGACAATCAAGTTTGGAACTTGGTTGATCCACTCGATGGTGTCAAAACCATTGAGTGCAAATGGGTTTTTAAGAAAAAGGCCGATATGGATGGAAATGTTCACATCTATAAGGCGCGATTGGTGGCGAAAGGTTTTAAACAGATTCAAGGAGTTGATTATGATGAAATCTTCTCGCCCGTCGCAATGCTTAAATCTATTCGGATTATCCTAGCGATTGCTGCATATTTCGATTATGAGATATGGCAGATGGATGTCAAAACGGCTTTCCTAAATGGAAACCTAAGCGAGGATGTATACATGATACAACCTCGGGGTTTTGTCGATCCGAATCGCTGGAAAGATATGCAAGCTACGAAATCCATTTATGGATTGAAGCAAGCATCTCGGAGTTGGAATATTCGTTTTGATGAAGTAATCAAGGGTTTGGTTTCATCAAAAACGAAGAAGAGGCCTGTGTTTACAAAAAGGTCGTGGGAGCGCAATTGTATTTCTAATCTTATATGTGGATGACATATTACCGATTGGAAATGATATCCCTATGCTTGAATCCGTCAAGTCTTCATTGAAAAATAGTTTTTCCATGAAAGACTTAGGGAGGCAAGCATATATATTGGGTATTCGGATCTATAGAGATAGATCCAAGAGGCTAATTGGATTAAGCCAAAGTACATACATTGACAAGGTGTTGAAAAGGTTCAACATGCATGATTCCAAGAAAGGTTTCTTGCCTATGTCACATGGCATCAATCTTAGCAAGAATCGGTGTCCTCGGACACATGATGAGCGGAATAAGATGGGTATGGTTCCATATGCTTCGGCAATTGGATCCATCATGTATGCCATGCTTTGTACACGCCCGCATGTCTCGTACGCTTTGAGTGCTACGAGCAGATACCGCCGATCCGGTGAAGGTCACTGGATCGCCGTAAAGAATATCCTTAAGTACTTGAGAAGAACTAAGGATATGTTCCTAGTCTATGGAGGTGAGGAAGAGCTCGTTGTAAGTGGTTACACCGATGCTAGCTTCCAAACAGGACAAGGATGATTATAGATCGCAATGCGGTTCGTGTTCTCGAACGGAGGCGCGATCCACTGGAAGAGTTCCAAGCAGGGATACCGTTGTTTGATTCTACAACGGAGGCCGAGTACATTGCTGCTCTAAGCCGCAAAGGAGGCGTTGGATCAAGAAATTCGTTTCGAGCTTGGTGTGATGCCTAGTACGATGGTCCAATGTCTCTCTATTGTGATAATAGTGGAGCCATTGCGCAAGCCAAGGAGCCGAGGTCACATCGAAGTCCAAACACATACTTCGGCGATATCATCTCATCCGCGAGATAGTGGACAGAGGTGATGTCAAGATATGCAAAGTGCACACGGATCTCAACATAGCCGATCCACATGACAAAACCTCTCCCTCAAAGCATGAGGCGCACACAAGAGCAATGGGTATTAGATACTTACATGATTGACTCTAGTGCAAGTGGGAGATTGTTAGTGATATGCCCTAGAGGCAACATGGAGATGTTGGATATCACGTCAATGTTTATGTATAAATGAATAAAGTGTTATTCGGTTCCATGAAATAGACATCTTGTATTGATCAATAAGTACGTGACTTATTTATGAGACTCTTTATGTATGAATCTATTTCTAAACGATCCCGATCATATGTCATATTGTTGGAACAAATATGATTCTAAGATCGGCATGTTTATTGATTGATGATCATGTCTCATAGATCATGGGTATGGAGATACCAAATCAATAAACATGGACATATGTGTTAGAGAACACATTGTTGGATAGACCCACCATGAGACACTACAGAATCAATGTGCCATTAGTTGGTCTCGGTAGTGTTGGTACAAAGTCCTTAGACCGAGATCACCATGGATTCCAACATGTGTAGTAGCCTACTTTGGGACTACCAAACGCTATTCCGTAATCGGGTAGTTATAAAGGTAGTTTTCGGGTTTGCTATGAAACATGGAGTGGGATGTGAGTGATCAAGATGGAATTTGCCCCTCCTTTGGATGAGATATCTACTGGGCCCCTCGAGGTAATGGATTATGGAAATGCATGGCCATGCTAAGTTGATTGAGGAGTCAATCAACGTAGACGGATAATCCAATACGGTTCGAGTGAATGGTTAAGCTATTGAAGGGATGGCACACATCTTGCCTATGGCTTAGCTGGGTATCGTGAGGCAAAGGGATTTGTGTACACATTACAGGTTCGTGAGCCGATATTATTCTTGTATACTATGGTGTCAATATGTGCCGCTAGGCGCCGGTCAAAGTTGACCTGAAACGGCTCGGCTGAGTTGGACTCGAGCCGACGATCGGCTAAGTTAGACTATAGCCGAAACCGAGTATACCTGAACCTACAGGTCGCACGCTTAAGGGGATAGAATAGATATTCAAGTTGGACTCGATACGGCTCGATCGGATAGGGATCCGATCGGATAGAGTCCTATGGGCTTACGACGTATGGGCGGCCAACTCTATGAGATACGGATGAGATCCGATTCAAAATAGAGTCCTAATCGGCCACTAGTCCCAGTCGGCCAACTCTATATAAAGGAGGGAGGGAGTGGAGAGCTGAAGAGACATCAATTGCATCGCGTGCAACGAAGTCGCCGAGATCAATCTCCACGGAAACCCTCCCCACTTTCGAGCCAAACCCTAGCCTTGCATCGCGTGCTAGCACACGTGTACGGCGTTCTGTCCCCAAGACGTGTGGATACCGGTAGAGGCGCTCGCTACGTTGCGCGCTGTTGATCGGCCGGATCGGCTGCAATCGGAGCGACGGCCGTGGGTGGAATCGGCTGCGGTCGGGCGCATCGGAGCGAGGCGTGAGAACGCGGCCGGACGACTCGAATCGGCTGATTGGCGATGTCGGCTGTCTCCCGGAATCGGGCTACACTGTTCCGGATCGGATTGCCCGATTGGTTATTCCATTGCACTCTACTCCAATCGGTAACGATCTGCTCCGGCCCCTTACTTTTAAGTGTTCTGTGAAAGTTTGCGCGGTAAAAGTTTTTGTTTTTCGGCTAGCGTAGCCTCCGCGTAACCCTTCAC